>JAQIXG010001875.1:0-19781 GCA_034700105.1 Oconnorella tubifera | reverse complement strand
GATGGATCTGGGGGGCATGTCTGGTGGGGGACAGGGGTTTAATATACAGTTTCTTAGTCAGCTTGGTATTGATATAGCTAACATCACCAGTCAAGTGTTTGTTGCTAATGTAAGTGTGTGTGGAAGAGTTTAGTAAAGAAATTGATTTGTAGTCACGATTGCTTATATTAATTGCTTGCTGTAAGATATTCTGATATTGAATAATAGTGATGCAGCAGTGTGCGGATAATGATGAATAGAGAAATGATAAAAAAAACGTATTGATTCTATATGTTGATATCATACAGCATTAAATATTATATTATGTAAAATTATATTTAGTCTTTTTACACTGTATAGGAACTGTTACTTTATAATAGTTGTAATAATATTTCTTTTTAATTGAAACGAACTAACAGACCTTGTCTATATAGCTGTAGTGAATGTGGGATGTCATCGTCCCGCAACGGTTAAATAGACGTTAAACTTTTATTGATTATTGATTGTTGATTGGTGGTGAATTTTCTTGTGTACAGTTGGACTACAAGGTGACAGTGCCAAAGATAGAGGAGATATTTAAGATAGCGGGTAATGTGATAGAAGTGGATCAGAAGCATGACAAGGAAGGAAAGAGCAGAGGCATATGTACGGTCAGATTTGAGCATCCCATGGAAGCTGTACAGGCTATCTGTATCCTTGAATGTCTCTCTCTTTGTCTCTTTATATATATATATATCTCTTTATTCTCATATCTTTATATTATATTATATTTCTATTATTTTAATATTTATATATTTTTTTTTTATATTGTATTTATATTTTTTTATATTTTGATTTGTTTGTATTTATATTATATTTGTATCTCATTATATGTTCATTTCATTATATATTTCTTTGTCTCTCTCAACTCTTCATTTACTCTTAATGTTCTCATGTCTTATTTTCACTCCGCCACAAGCATTAGCAATCAATCCTTGACCGAACGCTAGGTCTGTTTAATGGTCAGTACTTGTATGACCGTCAGATGGGGGTCAGGATGGACCGCTGGGTTGATCCTATTCTGCAAGAGATTCCTAGACGTCTGCCGTCAGGACTGAGAGGAATGGGTGTAGGACTGGGTAGTGGTGGACAACCCGTGCAAAACATAGGACAGATCTCTAGTGGGTCTTTTTCTCTCGAATTGATCCCTTTTTCTTTTCTATTTCATTTATAAGTAAGAAAGAGCATATTATTTAATGGTGTATGCATTATCAGATAATGACTAAGTCATATTTCTGATGAGGCATGAACTATGAATTATCTATGATGTGATATTTCTGTGTGTCTGCGGATTTTTATTTTCATAAAAATTTCTATCAACTGAAATCTGAAACTTGTACATTAGCCCATTTGAAAGTAAAAATAATCATATTTTTGAGAAATTGAAAAAAACAGTTTCTAAAAACAGTTGCTATTTTTTGACTCGAAGGCTTTACTTGCAAAATGAATACTTCTCCAGTATGTACCATTTTTATTTGTACTCAAAACAGAAAAGAATTAAAATTAAAATAGAATTAAAAATCATAATGAAAATTGCATAAGATAAACATATATCTATACAAATGTATAAACGTATACAAGTATATATTTACAAGTACATATAAATGTATACGAGTAAAATATAGGTGTGCAATATGATAACTTTTCTCTTTAAGACAATGTTTATATTATATTTAATATGATATTTCAGATACACTGACACTTAGCATGCTCACTGGCCAACTAAGCTCTGCTAACATAGGTTTGATTTAGCTTTTATATTTTATTCTACAATGTAATTGTCACAGCATAGGATGGCGATAAAAGCTGTAATAATTTTAAAATCTGCTAAGAATTATAAAACTTAAGTCATTTATAAATTCTAACTCCAAATACTGCAGTAATTTTTTGTAAAAGTATTATAGAATTTAGAGAATAGTTTATTAACTATTCTCTAAAGTCTATAATACTTTTAGAAAATTACTGCATTATTTGGTGTTAGAATTTATAAATGACTATTAAGTTTTATAATTCTTAGCAGATTTTAAAATAAATTAGCAGCCTGTATAGCATCATAGATTGTTAGTCAGACGGACAGGTATTTAGGTAGATAGATAAGTAGATACGTAGACTTATAGGTTGATAGGTAGGTAGGTAGGAAGGTAGGCAGGTAGGTAGTTAACCAGAGAGACAGAGTGAGAGACAGAGTGAGAGAGAGAGAGACAGAGAGATTAGATAGATAGATAGACATACAGAGAGAGAGAGCTTGTTCGTTTTCTAACCCTAACTTTTATATCTTTCTTTCTGTCATTTAGCTGCAGCAGGCAATAACATGGCAGCTGCCCTAGGTAACCCAGGTATGGTAGGCATGTCTATGCCTTCACTTGGCACTAATATGATGGGCATGCCCAATGCAGGCATGGGTGGCATGCAGTCTGTTAACAACAATGTGACTAGTTTACTTAACAGCATAGGAGCTGCCGGCATATCTGGTCTACAGGGCCTGGGGGGTGGGATAGGGAGCGGGGCTTTAGGCAACAGCCTAATGGGGTCCACTAGCATGGCTAATAGCATGGGGCTAGGCATGATGGGAGGGGCTTCCTTGATGGGCGGACTAGGGGGCGGGCTTATGCATGACTTGTCAGCCAATAGAATGAGTGGACTAGGAAGTGCGGGGTCATTGATGGGCGGGGGATTGATGGGATTGGGTGATGGGAGGGGAGGCGGGACATTGGGAGGGGACTCATTTAGTATGCCGGGTAATCTGATGAGCCTTGGCTTTGATAGGGGTAGTGCAGTGTTGGGGGGGTTTGATAGGGACAGGAATGACTCATTCTCAAGTGCTGGTGGGGGGCGCAGTTCTAATAATAATGCTGTCTTTGTTAAAAATGTAAGTCGAGTGAAAATTTTATTTTAAGAAGATTTCTTATTTTCAAATGCATAGACTTTTATTATATATCACAGATTTGTTACATTTTAATGTACACTACCTTAAGCTGTTTGTATTTTCTCATTCGCTTTATTAACAAATTCGTTTAATATGGTTTTGTTAACAATTAGCTGTTAAATTTATAAACTACTCGATTATTTAATTCTTAATTAGATTTTTAACAAAAGCATTCTTTGAGATATTTTGTAATATTATTAAAATGTGTACAATATCAAAAAGATGATGATGGAAAATTAAAACTTAAAATGAAAAAGTAACTGAATTCCGTATAACAATTTAAATAATAATATATTAGTAATTAAATCGGTTTAATGTCGTTTTATAGTCAGCAGAAATTAATTTATTAAATATCTACGAGTAAAAGAAAGTTTTCACTTGGCTGTGTGTGTTTTAGATTCCATTCAGTTTTACTTGGAAAGACCTTGTTGAAAGATTTAGAGAGTGCGGTAAGATTTTTATCGAATAAAAAATATATTCTTTTTATCGTTATCGTCATAGTATTTGTTTCGATGTAACATTTTGATTACAATTTTCTCTACAGTCGCTAACTGATCTGCTTATTCCTGATGCTATATTCATATTTGTTAATTTTTG
Organism: Oconnorella tubifera; assembly: GCA_034700105.1. NCBI lineage: Eukaryota > Metazoa > Annelida > Clitellata > Enchytraeida > Enchytraeidae > Oconnorella > Oconnorella tubifera. The sequence continues at coordinate 16,240 of JAQIXG010001875.1, read as the reverse complement.
AAAATTGACGGCACAGCAAAAGTCTATATGTAAATATAGGTTAAATTTTAATACTGAGTTGAAGATAGTGTAGTAATTATGTATTTCACCATTGTGGCATTCAGCATTGCCATAATAAATTGCAATGAAACGACAGATTGGGTACAAGTCGTGATGTAGTTGCTGTTGATGCTGATCTTACTAGTAATAGTCAATTTTTAAACAAAAGCTTGTAATAGAAAGTATTTGAGCAAATAGTACACACTGTGCATCTTCTTAGGGCGAAAGTGCGAAGCAAGCGTGTAATGTCAGAGCGATTTACTGGGCTGTGAATTTACACTAGATTTATTGTAAAACTTGTTGTAAAACATTGACAATGTTGCGTTTTCACTATATCACGTGTGACATAGTGTTGAGAAAAGTGACCTTAGTTGTGTTTATACTGAAGTAAATGACATATAGCATTTAATTTAGCATTACATCTTTAGTTGATATTGTAGTATTGTATTTGCTTTGACATAAGTCACAAACTTTGTTTTTCTTTGATGTATGACATAGCTTACGATATGCCTTATGATATACGTATGATATGCCTTACGTATATGTTTATGTTTGTCCTAATGTAAGACACATACCGCTATTATTGCTATTATTGTCCTAACATAGAACATACAGTGCTATTATTGTCCTAACATATAGCGTATATTATTATTCTTGTTTAAACATGGAACGCTTACTTGTACTAACATAGGACACACGTGGTGTTTTTATTGTCCTAATGTAGGAGACATAGTATTTGCTGAGATAAAGAATGAGAATGGTCGTTCTCGTGGCTGTGGGACAATCAAGTTTCAGTCTGCTGACTCTGTACGCACTGCCATCTGTATCCTTCTTATAAGCACTGCAGGACTGATGGACTGACTGACTGTTATCTTAATTATATTTTTAAATTTTTTTTTACTCATAGGTTAGTATTTTAAATGGAATTCTTAAGTTAATAAAAATTAGTTATAGTATTTAATGTTTCCTTTATAAGATTTTGTTGCATTGATATTATTGCAGCCTTTTTGTTGCATGCTTTTCTTATCGATTAAATGACAGAAACTTTTATTACTGATTGACTGACTGGACGCTTCCACAATTGATTGACTGGCTAGTTCAATGATTTAGCAAATGATTGATTTTTATAGTATTATTTTATATAAATTTATTGTATACAATTTATTAAATACATATTTTTATTAAAAAATATATGAAATACAAAAGTTGAAAGTTGTTATCGAGTCTGTAAAGATTGATAGCACCTGGACTAAATGATTAAAACTGAATTGCTTATCATACTTATATTATATATATATTATCTTGTGTATGTTGTTGTTTGAACATTAATGCGATCTCAAGAGGTAAGGTAATGCGATCTCAAGAGGTACACATATGTCATTACATTCACAATTTTGTATCAGCCATTCTTTTACACTTAACCTACAACTCTGTCAGCTCTCATGAACGGTGCACGCATAGATGGACGTCAAATAGAAGTACGTGTTGACAAGTTGGCTTAAATGGTACGAACTTCTACTCATTTCTGCTACATCTTCTTCTTTGATGCGACTTTCATATTCGCAATTTCTGCCCATCAAGGCATATTGCGGGTTTTTAACTTTGAACTCAGTTGTTAGACTTGGCTTCCGTGTAAAATTTGATTTAGTATTAATAGAAAGGAAAGATGAGAAATTTATCAGTTGTTGTCTTCAACTCTTGCTATTGACTCTTATCTTGTTGTAATCGATAATTTTTTGTTCGCGTATCAATTGATCAGCAGAGGAGCGATTGGCTTGAAATATGCCCAGTTGACAAGTTTTCAATACGATTGCTTCATCGATTTAACTGAACGTAGTTATTTTCCTAACGGCAATAACATCTGCTGTAGCATTTTATTGGAAGTCATTTCAAGCATATTCGCTAGTTTCACAGTTGGTGAATTGTTAACTGAAATTGGCGTTTTCGTGACAGTGTACCGTTTCTGCGCAGTGGCTTCCAGTGAAATGTCATTTTCTTTAACTAGTTTGTAACTATTGTTTTATCTCTGCGTGACAAGGGTTGATCTTTGCGACAACTCAGTTTTAGACATTTTAGACAATGACTTCTTTAATGAAAAATGTTCTACAGATTTAACTGTACAAAATTTGCTAATAAATTCTTGTATCTGATCTAAGACCATTATTTGATTCTCTCTTCTTTGTTTCAGTAATGAGTTGCAATAATTTGCTGAGTATGTTTTTGCATTGCACAGAAAATCGACAGTGTATTAATGCTGATATAAATTATTGTTTTAGTTTTTAACTTGTTAATTTTCTCATTGATATTTATGTTTTGGATCTAATTACTGTTTAGTGAGCGTCTTACTGACAAAATTGACAATATGAAGTTGCATTGAATTTCAGAGCATAAAGTTTATTGTTTCCTGTTTTTCAACAACCAGTAAAATAGCTTAGTATTTCTTTTCTATCAGTAGTTGAACATTTCTAGCTTTGTAAACTTACTCGAAGGAGGACTCATGGAATCTATTGCAATAACTATATTGCTATTAAAATTTATATTTTACAAAGTTGTTGAGTCAATTCGGAAGCTGTAAAATTGAATTCAAATTTTAATATTTAGTCAGATTTTTAAATATGTAATTTTGTGAAATTGCCATTCTTTGAGATTATCATCAGCAGAGTTTATCATCATTTTCATCATCAAATCTATCAGGATCTTTGCAGTGGTGATACAATTATATGAATGACATATGAGTTTGTACATGCAATCAATGGGATGAGAGAGGGGTCATAACTTTATCAAATATCTCACTCTTCTTATCTGTCTCGATATTATCATATCCAATATTATTGATACTAAATAATGTCAAGAATGTTAATTGAAAGCAGAAGTCTCAAGTAATGATGACTGAACTCTGTTAGCCTTTGTCATAAGAGAAAATTATATTAGCAGGAAGTGGTTGATTCTGCAGCCACTTACGAGCCTTGCGAGATATGACTAGTCGTTGAATTGTGTCTTCGAAGCATCAATACCTTATGTGCTGGATCTAGCTGATTTATTCTGATGATACGGCCATGGAGGGTGTGCTGAATGAAGCTGATGATCAGGGATGTTTTCATATTTCAGAAACTTTGCATGACATTGGTCGATAGACATTCAGACATTTGGACGAATGAAAGGATAAAAGTTATGATTGCTTAGTTATGATTGTAAGACATATATTTCAGGTCAATTAGTCATATTTATAGAATGGTATTCTATATGAAATGAGTTGACGTTTATATGAAAGCGCAAACATTTTCTCGCTTTGGTACATGCATAAAGGCACTGTTCTGCAGTTTCATCAGTTCTTTGTATAAATGAATACAATGTCCCAACAAGTCACCGACTCAAAAATGTGTCAAATATTAATCACCAGCATGGGTGTAGTTTTAATATTTCACTTTTAATGGCCTGTACGTAATTTATATTTTTGACTTGATTGTAAACATTGAAATAAAATGAATTGATCACTGTTCACATTTTAGACATTTTAGACATTATATCATATGTTATGTTCGCATTTTTAGCATTCGAGTGAGCTATTGCAGCACATGGACTGTATAGCACAAATGATAGTTTACACTATTATTAATGATAGTTTTGTATTAACGGATGATCATCGGTAGATGCATTTGCAGCAATGTATCATTGTATCTTAATAGAAGCATAGTTAAACACAATGGAGCGAAAGCCTGTGGAAGTCTATAATGTTATCCTTAGCCACTGTCTGGCAAAGAACTTTAAAGAACTGTCTAGCAAAGAACTGTGCAACACATGCATTCTGTCATGAAGAGATTCTGCTGAGACAGTATTTGTGTTTTTACATGACTATCTTTTGGTTAAATATTCATTAGTGAATTCATGCCAAGTCCAGATTTCTTCAATTGTAACAGAAATTTAGTAAAATTTATTTGAAGTCTCTGCAAGGATCATCATCTTCATTTTGACTGTTGAAGGCGAGGATTATAGTGTCACAAGAAGTTTCCGTTCTAGCATCATGTCCTTGTTGTCTGTGTGGTTGAAAACATTCATCAAGATGGATCTATCGGGTATTGTGCATTCTTGTTTTCATCATTTCATAGGCTATTATAATGAGTATTGTAATATTTCTTATGAAACTACGAGTTGTGACTTCTTTCCTTTCAAATAATTACTTTTATTTAATTTTGATTGAATCAGTATTGAGATTTATTCACAGTTGATGTAGCATATGAATGAAAATTGCAGGTTTTCTCTTGTGATATTGAAAAATCTATGATTTTAATTTTATATCCATTGCTCATTAGTTATCTCTTTCCAAGATATTTTATGTATCTAGATTATGTGTGACAAGGATCTTTACTCGTACAAGTGAATGTTTCTTGTGGCTGCTTATTCTAACTGCAGTAAATGTGTCAAGTTTGTTCGCTCTGTTCAAATGACACCTTTATTTTTGTAAACCAGTTGAGTGGATTGTCTGAACAATGGTGTGATTAATTGTAATAAATATTTCAAGATATTTTGTTTGCAGATTTCTGCTCATTTTATTACAGATTCATGGTCGTTTGACTTCAATCAAATTTGAATATGCCAAATTTACTCTTGTCATTGCAGCACGATTCAAAGTTGTTACTCATGCTCCAGTCACTTTTTAGCTGATTATCTGAATGCTAGACTTGTGACGAGATATAGCAATTGTAAAGATACTATAAATAAGTCTTATTAATTTTTGAAGCATTTACTTCAGTAAGGTAAGTACTAGCTTGTTGAATCAATTCCTTCAGTTTTCATTTGTAGTTGAAAGTTGCTTTCTGGTGAAATTTAGTTCCAGTTCAATTCAGAAGGTACAAGGTGGGTTTTGCTGATCTATGTCATTTGTAAACAAATTTGAATGTACTTAGTAATGGTAAGAGTGCTTTTACTTTCATTGAAGTAAATGTGAAAGTCCATGACTTGGGTCTCTACGAATTGTGTGTGAATTTGTTGGACTTGGGTGAGGATTCAGATTATTATTAGAGAACATTAAATAAGATCTAATTGTATAGTGATTTTAGATCTGAATAACTTCTGAACATTACCTTTGATACAATTTGATAGCAAGGGTTGTATGTGCTGAAGACATTACAGCGTATTGTTTTAGTTCTAGACTTCTGTTCAGTTTTTAATATTTCTTGAAGGCATAAATTTAGAAAAGATTATTTTATCATTATTTCTTGTTCACAATCTGATCTTGCAATAAATCGTTGGGATTCTCTGTTAATTGCTAGCAAATGCATTTTGCATGTTTTAAGGATTGTTATTAAAGTTTCTGAAATGAAGTAATTTGTGCCTTTAGCTCATTTTTTTAATCATTTCAACATTATTGAAGTTTTATATTGTGATATTTTATATTTTGACTCAATATTTTATTCGACTTTGGAATATCTTTGTTTCAAGGAGCAGGCTCACAGCTCCATGGACTGTAGACTACTCAACTGAGTAGTGTTTAATCGCATCATGATCATCGTCATGTCATAATAAAAATTTTATTTAGAAAGGCTTTATCTTTTGTTCTATAGTTTCTTGAAGCAAACTTTCTTTAATTATATTCATGATTGTCATAGAAACGTCTTTCTAGATATCACTATTATGCAGAAGTATTGGTACTTACGTTGAGAAAACTTAAAAAATAAATATTTGTTTTCATAGTTATCTGCCACTGATAAAGATCAAAGAGCTTCTGGTTTCCTTCATTAACATGTGAGTTACTGCATGTTACTAATAACTATTTAATTCCAGCAATTATTCTATTACAATGATCATATAATATGTAAGGTGTAACGTGTAATCAGTCTATTTCTAAATAATGAGTTTTATAAATGTCATATTTTCAAACATGTATTGTATATTGTGAGAAATGATTGCAGTTAGCTCCAAGTGCTTATTTCAGCAAAACTCCTCTGTAATTATTTCTTGATTGATGACTCATCATGTGTGGAGCACGTAAAAAAGTGGTGTTTATTGCATGCATTATAACGTGCAACATTTGCATGAAATGCGAAAACATTGATGATGACGGTGCTGATAATGATGAACGTGTGACCAATTCACTGGAGTAGATGATAGATAGATACTCTAAACATACTAATACTTAAATTTGTTCAACTATACAAAAAGTATTCAGTTAGATAGACTGTAATTGATGACATTTATCATATAATTTGCATTATTCGTAAGCTTATTCAGCCACCCAACTCGCTCCACCAGCCATCTCCACTCTCATACCTACCCACCCGGGCACTCAGTTTGATAGTTACGTATGATGATATAATACTGTAGTGATATTAAACAAATTTTTGCCATGATTTACATTTTTTTACACATTAAATGAATGAGGGGTCAAAATGACGCCCTTGGTGTTTCTAGGTGTATAAAATTCTCGGTAGTTCTACTGTTAAAAAAAATACTTTCATAAATCTGGGGGGGGGGTAATTGGCTCCATCTTAAATTTATCATTGCTGACATATAAGGGTAGTTTGGGCATCTGTCATTTCGTTTTCAGCTAAACAGGTACTATTTATAAACAACCAAATTGACTCTTCTGGTTGCAAGACAAACATTAACGTCTTAACATGAGAAGCCATCATAAGCAGTGTCAGTCTTTGTAACATCAGAGATGTCACTGGGTACATGACAGAAGTCCAGATAGTCTTAGCCAAGAAAAGATAAGCAAAGTAAACTCATTTCTATCTATCTACCCATCCTTCTACTTACCTAGTGTTCTCATCCATCTCTCCATTCATCCATCTATCCATTCATCCGTCTATCCATTCATCCGTCTATCCATTCATCCGTCTATCCATTCATCCGTCTATCCATTCATCCGTTTATCCATTCATCCGTCTATCCATTCATCCGTATATCCATTCATTCATCTATCCATTCATCCATCTATCCATTCATCCATATATCCATTCATCCATCTATCCATTCATCCATCTATCCATTCATCCATCTATCCATTCAGCCATCCATATATCCATTCATCCATCTATCCATTCATCCATCTATCTATTCATTCATCTATTTATTTATTTGTTTAACATTGTTGTTGATTGTTGTTGTACTCAGAATTATTGCTAATTATTCTTTCAGATAAGTTGTATGATTGGTAAGACAGGACAATCAGGACGTAAGATTCACTGCAGTCTCTTTGCAGCAATAATAAAAATACTGTCAACAATGTAGAGCAGAATCAATCTCTCATTCAATCAGTCTCAAATTCAAGCTCTCATTGAATTCATTAATTTGACAATGCTTATTTTTATCATAGCTTATCTCATGTTGCATAAAAGTAGCAATTATTGAATTTAAACTCAGCATGAAGCTTAACAGTTAAAAATTGATGGTGGGTGGGGAGGGTAGATGATTCCAGTACCCACCCCTCCCCGGGTCTGTTACTTTTTAATGTTGCTTAATATGTTAGTAATTTTATTTCTTGATGTTCATTAAAAATTTGTATTGTGTATATTTTTTCTAATTTTATATATGTGACCTTGTTATTTCTATGACATTTTTCTTTATGCAAGTGCATTATTTTGTTATATATTGCAATTTAGAAATTCATAAATACTTTTAACCAGGACAAATTTAAACGATACTTTGGGGTCACTCGCATTTTACTATCACGCCCCTCACCCCCCATTAACTCAACAAATAATTTCTTAAACAATAGGCTTAAGGATAAAATGCCGTTTTATACCAGATTTATATCAGAATCAAAAAAAATACAAATGATATTGCACTGAAGAAATTATTTTTTGAGTTAACTGGGGAGTTTGAGTTAATAATTTTTTGAGTTAACCCCCGTTAACTCAAAAAATAATTTCTTCAGTGCAATATCATTTGTATTTTTTTTGATTCTGATATAAATCTGGCATAAAATGGCATTTTATCTTTAAGCCTATTGTTTAAAACATTTTACATTTTGCCAACATTGTACAACCTTTGAATATCATTAATAAGTAATGAGTTCTGATATTTAGAATTATTCATGCCGGCGGGTCATTTTGACCATTTTTATCATATTCTGATGAATGGGGCTTTATATTGGCCTCAATGGGCCATTGTGCCGTGCAGGCCATGACTTGGGAAGACTGTTTTAGGTGGAGTCATGGCAATTCGTGTACGTACATTTGGTCTAATACACTACGTCTACCAACATTTGGTCTACCGATATTTGGTCTAATATGACATTAGGATTATAGCTAGGGTTAGGATGAGGGATAGATCAAATCTGAGTAGATCAAATGTTGGTAGACGTAGTCTCGTAGAGCAAAAGTCTGTAGATGAGTTGTAGTGGAACCGTTCTAACTGGATCAAGTTCAAATTCTTTTGATCAATCACAATCACAATTCGCGAGTTGTGATTGAGTATATTTTAAATACTTTTACTACAATGACTCAGATTTTATCTCTGTAAAATGTAAAATAGATTAAATAAACTGTATACTTTCAGTTTCTCAGTACAAAAATTTATACAAATTCCAAATTACATATTCGAAAGATTAAACTTTAATTTTGAATTCTGTATGTAAAGATTATCATTAATGAATTTATTTCAAATGTTGAGTAACTTTACTACAGGCATTTTTGCTCAACACCAAGTTAAACATTCATGAATGATGCTGTGTTCTATTTATCAATGTTTCGTCTTCTAATTGATTTACTAGTTTTGTTCTGTAACTGAATTTGTATCACTAATACATGGATGAAGAATTTAATAACTTGGCAACGTTATCATAAACTGTCAATGAATAATAATAATTATGATCAATTATTAGTCACTTTGTAGTAACTAACATATCAGTATACTGATACAATGAGTGCAACGATGCATTGCAAACATTTCACGATTACATTCTTGTGCACAATGCAATGCCAAATACTTTTTAATGCATAAAACATGCAATGAATGTTTCAGCACGATGCTGCAGGCCTTATCAGGGCAACATTTGATGACAAAGAATACAGGCAATATATGAAAATATGTTATAATTTACAAACATAAAACATAAAATAAATGTTAAATTAATAGCAAAAGTTAACATAAAACAGGTGCAATAACAAACATTCATGAATCTACAACTAAATATCGAGTGGAATTACAAATTGTCATCGAATTTTACTGTGATATATCTAAAATGATTCCATAAATTTCCTCAAAATATTAAAACCATTTTAGGTTTCATTTTTTGAATGTATTTTTTCAGAAATTCTATTAATGTGCAAAGCAAGGGTGACAGATTAAATAAATCAATAAGTTTTATTCAGTTCTGCTCATTTGCAGAGGGAAAAAGTGAAAACATTTTAGACAGGAATTTTTGTCCACAGTGGCAAGAAAATTGGTCAAATGTCATTAAGATTTACTATAATGATTAATTTATCCCAAGCTTCATTACTTGATAAGATATCATACTATATATGACTTGAACCATTTAATCTAATACTATTATATTAAATGGTTCATGTCATATAGTATGACGGCTTATCAAGTAATGAAGCTTGGGATGTCTTATGTAAGACAGTCACAACAATAAAATATATAGTATACCCTGTTGGCTAGAATATTATTATTCTGAAAAAAATTTATTATATAATATTATACTAAGAATACAGTAGGTCCAATGGTCCATAGAACTAAAATGCAATGTTCTGATTATGATAGCATCCCTTTTTCATTGTTATTCAAATATTTAATCTATCATTAGTCACTATGTGGTCTATACTATCAATCAATGACTGCTACTCTTGTGTACATACAGTGTTTCAGTGTTCATCCTAGTTTTAAACAATTAAATCAATCAGTTCTCATTAAATCAGTCTGCTATTGTTTCAATCAATAACTAGTCAGCAAATGTACATTGACAAACACAGACAGAGGTCATATTAATGATCTAACACTCATAGGTCCATTCATTTATTGCATTGAGATTAGCTTCTACTGCACAGATGTTAATTGTAAATATCCGCCCCCTCCCTCTCTGTTCCCACTCCTCCTGACTTGGGGATGGGGGCCTTTGTTTACCTAACAGCTGCCACGGTGGTAGCCAAGGCCCCCAGACCTAACATTGTGTAGAAAAGACCTCGCCAAATTTTAGACTCCAGATCCTCTTGCTCGGGAAAAAAATTGTCCATATCATCCTATAATAAAAGCAACAATAACAATAAGACCAACAAAGACTAAAAAATATAAGTCAATATAAGATACCAGGTTTCATAAAACAATTTAAATGAAATCAAACTTGATAAATATAAAAATTTAGTCCAAGTTGGAAACTTCAATATGCCGAAGCACTGTTGCTATGCTTATAGTACATCTGCCTACAAATCTAAGGGACTAGGGTTGGTTAAAATCTCGCGTGTGATGTATTGAAAATATATAGTTTTATTATACTGGAAAATCTTGAACTTAATTTAATTGACGGCTTAATTTCATTTGATTAGCAGATATTGAAACTGTTTCTTTTCCTAATCCTAACTGAGAAGATTAATACATATTTTCGTTACATTTGGCTAATATTATAGTTATAGATTGCCTCATCTAGATTATCATTTGTTAACAGCATTACAAGTTTAAAGAGAAAATGAGTGATATCCAACTTACCCAGCCACCTTGCTTAATAATCCATTCACTAAGATTCTCAGCAACATAATTTCCACATGTCTCTCCTATCTTTTCTACCCAACTCTCATCAAATTTATTCTCAACACAGTACTTAGCAAGCCATCCAGCAAAGGCATACAATGTAACCACACGTCCCCAGTTGTATTGCTTATCAATAAACACTTCATTAGCAATGATCACAAAACTCTCACAATTCGTCCCTGGCTTTCCTATTTGCAATTTTCTCGCCATAGTGGAAAAAGGTATCTCGTGTTTCGCAGACAAATGATCAACTGTTCGTCTTAAAGTCTTGCTGTGTTTATTCGCTGGTTTTGAAGGCTTCTCATTCCCCATACATGACATATAAGTAACAATATCTTTCCCCAGTTTACGTGCCATAGACTTCACTGAGCCTAGATCTGTAGAAGACTGAGACTCCTGCGATTTATCACTAGGATGTACTGTAACGGAAAGTACAGAGGAGTCATTACGTTTACCATCAGACACATATCCATTGATACCATCGGTCTTTTTTCTGTTCCGTACGTCTCCCATCGCTGACGTAGTATCGAGGCTTACTTGTTCTCTACTGCATCCGTCCGGTCGATCGATCGATTTACACGCAAGCGATGTATCGCCGTCAAATAAATCAACGCTACTGCTCGCCGTGGCCTGCTCCTCCCTCTCAGTCATCCTAACTAGGCCCCGGCACGGGACAGGCAATCGGGGCCTCACTCAATACATTGAGGAGTCAGTTGAAGGACATTGGTCCATCGATTATAAGTCAAATATGAAATATAATACAAGTCAATAAATCCCTCGTCACGTGACTCGTGTCCGTCAGTCAGTAAGTGAAAGACAAAGTAAGGACGATATATTTAACACTACGTGGATTTATCATTGATGGACAGAAATACTTTCATTATGATAATAATGTAAACATTACACTTGGTGCACTACACGTAACGCTAAACCAAAATCAAGAAACAGATCGAGTAACAGTTTTAATACTGCTCTATTATCTATTTTAGTCAGGACACCGAAACGAGGGGAAGAGCTGTGTCAGTGATATTTCACTTGTAAAAATCAGTTTCAGTTTTTTTAAGTACAAAATTATTTGAGTTTTGGTTACAGTTTTCCAAATCATTTTAGTTTCAGTTTCATACCATCAATCACAACATCACTCTTTGACTCATTGTACTTTATTTTCAACTAAAAAGAATCGAATCTTCAGTTGAGTGGCGGATACAAGTCATCCAGTAAGGGGCGATGGGGGCGATTTCTACTTCAGTAGCAACCTTTTAAAGTCATTACTGAATTTTTGGTAATATGCAAGGGGGCGATTTCAAACTAGTCATTAAATAGGTAAATAGGTTCTCAAATATTTTTGGCCAATAACCCTTGAAACTACTAGGACCAAAAGTATTGTGATTATGCTATAACGAAACGTCATGATAGAATGAAAACTGATGTGCACGAGATTTTCAATGATTTACCTCAAAAAATCATGAATACATCAGTGTCAGCAACACAGGTGGTCAGGATCCAGAAAGATACTTTTGTCATATTTACAAAATTGTTCATAACCCCACACTGTAAATAAAAAGTTCCGGCGCTTCTGTCTACTTCCAGAGGCCAGACTTCTTATTTTTTTAAATTTAGTTTTAGTGCTAGTAGGCGGTTCACAAATTCAATTTTACATTATTAATGCAGCTACATACAATGATAAGATCCGCCCGCATATCTGCCACTTTTACTGTAGCATAGATAATTTACTAAAAAATTACTCCAAATAAAATAATTATATAGGCATTTATTTAGACAAATGGGACATGGATCATCGCAATAAATCTGTGTTTGATTATATTACGGACACGGTCCACCATAATTATAGGTGTGGTTCCAATCTCATGACTGAAAAGTCAAACAAAAAGTTTCTCGAGATTCTTCTCAACCTTTCATGAAATTCTACATTTGTTCATGAAAAAATCGCTCCCCCACTACTAAATTTTAGAAAGCATTTCTTTCCCTAAATCAAGAAAAACAGTGCTATACAAATATAGAGAATTACAACAACCCATTATATCAAAACTGTAATTTTCATTAACTCTTATTATATCTACTATGTTGTAAAAGATTATAAACTCGTCAAATAAAACACAGGTTACGCATTATAGAAGAGAGTATATTAATATCAATACGCGTCAGATTTTATACGTTCCGCCGCAAATAAATTGTCCAATGATATCTATTTAGTGTTAACAAATGAATAACATGAATAAGATCCAAATACTGCAAACAGAGATCATTTAATTGCATTATAATGGGACTAGAAAAAATAAAACATTGAAACGAAATGTAATTCTCAAATAATGAAACAATGGTCAATAGATTTTGTCTCCTATGGACTAGTTTAAGATGTAAATATATTAGGCCCGCTACATATTCAATATAAATTACACTTAATAGAGAATAAATTCAATAATATTCAAGTAAAATTACGCAATGACACTAAAGAAAAACTACAATGACACTGAAGAATAATTGTCGAATGACACTAAACTAAAATCGTAGAATGACGGAACAAGAAATTTTAAGAGTACAACTTTCAAAAAACAATAAACATACAACAGCAATAGTTACAGAACTCAGCAGTGAATATAAAACGTATCGCTTAAAAATAGTAATTTACATACTTCGCAAGGCTTATAAAAAACAAATGAAAACAAATGAATACAGTTACCGATATGATGATTAATTGTTAAGACTCGTTGCTATAAAAAAGAGCCATTGATCAACAAAATGTGAGATTTAAAACACTTTCAGTATTTTTTAAAGAATTAATATTTGCAACATTCGTCAACAGTTATAACATCAGTAAATACACAAAAAGACATTGTACACTATAGCGGAGTCAGAAAAAAGATTTAGATGAAATATGAACTAATGAGATACGCTTAAAAATTAAAAGTATTTGCAATTTTTGTTGTCCCAAACAAATAGCAATAAAACGAGAAGATATAACTATTGACAGATGATGTAAATTGGATACAACTAAATTAAAAGTTGATCAAATATGAATAATTCAAGGCTGAAAAAAAACTTTCTTTTTTGTCGATTTAATTCTATTAATAATTTTCTAAGTGTGATGATAAAATCTTGTATCTCTTTGGAATGTCTAAATAAAACTGTTATTAATTAAAACATCAACAAATAAAAACTTAAATATCAAAACAGATCGCATCTACTTTAACTTTTCTTTTGAGCCTTCTCATTGGTCCACTTAAAGCTGTAGTTATCCAATTGCTTGCGATATCTCATATGTTCCTTAATTTCATCATCATTCTTCTGAAAGATCGTCACAATGCTACTCTGCTCTCTCTCACCAACTGGCCTACCATGGTCATCATAGTACTCCACATTCAGTATTTTAATTTCTGTCTTCCTCGACGGACCCTCATCAATGTCCTTCACTGCTTGCTCTTCTGCTTTAAGTCCAGTTTTCTGCAACACCTCCTCACCTTGCTGCTCTTTTGTCTTCTGTTTTCTAACCTTAACTTTAACGCTGTGCGTGTTGATGGTGATCTGTTGGATCTGATTTCCCTGTCCTTGCCAGGTTATATAAGAGTCGCCTATTTCAGCGCGTCCTTGCTCAGTGTCATCTGTCTTTGTAATACGGACGACATCGACCTCATCATCAGTTTCATCCAAATCTTTGTCTTGTTTATCACTATCTGTATTGACCGATACGTGTGTTATATCTGTCCTTGATGCTAGATCTCCTCTATCATCACTATCTCTATTGTCCGGTATCGTATCTGTAATTGATGTTGGGTATTTGGTTAAAAGTACAGAGTTACCCAGTACCCTATCACCTGCCGGTGCACTGTCATCAGTAACTATCTCTCCGTAACTCTCTGAAGCAACTTCCACATCATCTTCAGTACTTGCTTCATGTTTTTCACTCGTGATCATTACTACTTCATCATTTACGTTTGATTGTTCCGTTTCGGTAATTGTTGAGATTGTTTTATCAATCACAACTGATTCATGTTCGTTATTTGTAACCTCACTCAGTTGAACATCAACAGATCCATCAGTGACTCCTATATCTCCAGCATCTCCTCTGGTTATCTTATCATCCTCATGTACACTGACCAAATCATCATCAACCTCTTTCTCATCAAAGGCAAGCTTCGGCTCACCAATAGCATCATCACCTATCATATCCTGTCCTTTATCAGCGATAAAATCTACGCTTTCAACATTGCCACTACTTCCTACTATAATGTCATCAGTCACACTATCACTATGTGACTCAGTGGACTTTACATCTAACTTAGAAGAGTCTTCAGACGTTAATGATTCCGTAACAGTTTCTCCAATGTTCCTTACACTGCCATGATCAGCGAGTTCATCCTTAAACTTGTCATTTTCATTCTGTTTCATAGTTGAGTAGTAATCCTGGTATTCATTCATCTCAAGCAATGGTTGACACGTTATAAAAGTTTTATGTTTTACATTCACTGATCCCAAATACGGCACTACACAAATTCGCTTTGTTTTAATACTAAGAATATAATTACACGTACTAGGTTCAGTGAGACTCGCTATTTCATCTGCTCTCTCATTATCGCTGCAGAAAAACTTCACAATAACTGATCTAGCTTCGCCCGTTAAATCACACTTGGTTCCATTGATGTACAGCTGACTATGATAACGATGAATAGCTTCATCTGAACGACTAAAATTTTCTCTCTTCCAATCAAAATCAGTTGAAAAATATCCGAGTACAATGATGTCACCATCAATTTTCCCTTTTGTCAAATGATATTGCTTTATCTGACGTCCGTAGCAAAACTCATACGTCCACCATTCAAACGTCTTCATCAGACATTTCTCTTCATTCATTTTACTAAGCAGTGTTACCACATCATTGTCTTCACTCGAGAGAAATCTCTTGTTTTGATTTTGCTCGTCTTTTAAAGCTCCAGATTCATAGCTGCACTGGTAAGTCTGACCGAACCTATACAAATCGCAATTAAATACATTTTTTAATATTGAAAAATGTAATGCAATTTTTCATTTTTACTATAATCATATAGCTTCCGAATATCAATTTAAACATGAAAATATTTCATGTTTACGTCATCTGATGCATGTATCCTTCCTATTTAAAAAAGTTTTCCCTTTATTTTCTTTGTTCAATATAAATGATATCAATTTCCGTATTTCTATTTCTACAATTTAGTAATTAAACTTCCTGACTTAATATATTGACAACTTCAATCGATCTCTATCTCGATGCGGTACAAAGCCCCTTTGGTTTCACACCTCAATGACTTAGGGTCAGAGACGGTTTAGGGTTAGCATTTGGATTTAGATAGTAACTAGTCCTTTAATATTAGGGATATTGAAGAATCAGACGTAATTTGCAATTATTTCAGAGATTTTTAGCTTATTTTGATTTTTAAATATATCCATTTTATGAGCGATCATTAAAGAAACGGGGAATCTGGGGAACAGACATTTCCCCCCCGGACATTTCTCCCCC
>JAQIXG010001874.1:0-19790 GCA_034700105.1 Oconnorella tubifera | reverse complement strand
CCTATACTCACACTGTTATGCCCTATACTTACACTGTTATGCCCTATACTTACATTATTATGCCCTATACTTACACTATTATGCCCTATACTTACACTATTATGCCCTATTACACTGTTATGCCCTATACTTACACTGTAAGCCCTATACTTACACTGTTATGCCCTATACTTAGACTGCATGCCCTATACTTACACTGTTATGCCCTATACTCACACTGTTATGCCCTATACTTACACTGTTATGCCCTATACTTACATTATTATGCCCTATACTTACACTGTGCCCCATCCATCTATGCCCAGACACTGCATGATGCTGACACAGAATTGAAAGAAGAAGACAAAGAAGAAAAAGAAGAAGTTGAATGAACTGTCACTTCTAAAAATAACAACAATCTAGGTTAAATGACTAATAAGACAAGTTAAATTACTTTAAGAGTAGGTCTACTATAATGGCTCTAAAATTATGTTAAATTAACCAACCGTACAGTTTCGTTAAATAACTTTAAGATAAGATTAAATGAGTTGGAGTTAATAACCTGAAAGCTTTATAGAGAGGTCTGTACCAGCAAACAAAAGAGCAAGGAGTGAAGAGAATGAGATAAAAGATAGACATGCCAAATGTGACACCAGAGCTGTTGTTAGATGACGTCTGAGTGGAGGCAATGAAGTAAGCCAGTGAGCCAATCACATTCAAGCCCATCAGTGCTACATAGACTAGAGACAGAAAACATTCAAGTCCATCAGTTCTACATCGACTAGAGACAGAAAACATACAAGTCCATCAGTGCTACATAGACTAGAGACAGAAAACCTACAAGTTCAACAGTGCTACATAGACTAGAGACAGAA
Organism: Oconnorella tubifera; assembly: GCA_034700105.1. Taxonomy (NCBI): domain Eukaryota; kingdom Metazoa; phylum Annelida; class Clitellata; order Enchytraeida; family Enchytraeidae; genus Oconnorella; species Oconnorella tubifera. The sequence continues at coordinate 18,936 of JAQIXG010001874.1, read as the reverse complement.
AACCTACAAGTCCAACAGTGCTACATAGACTAGAGATATAAAACATACAAGCCCATCAGTCCTACATAGACAAGAGACAGAAAACATACAAGTCCAACAGTGCTACATAGACTAGAGACAGAAAACATAATCGTCCATCAGTGCTACATAGACTAGAGACAGAAAACATTCAAGTCCATCAGTGCTACATAGACTAGAGACAGAAAACATTCAAGCTCATCAGTGCTACATAGACTTGAGACAGAAAACATACAAGCCCATCAGTGCTACATAAGCTAGACAGAATTGAATATTACAAAGAAAGCAAAGAAGACATCAAATTAACTGATACATACAAGACACACACACAATATAAAGACTTACAGAAGAATCTTATTAGAGCAGAGGTTCCCAACCTGTGGGTCGCGACCCAAACTGGGCTCGCCTGACAATTTGCCAGGGGTCGCCTGAGACCTTCTGAGAATTAATTTTTAAAATAAAAAACACGATTTTTGTGCAATGTACATGCAATGTACACTGTACATTAATTCTTAATATAACAAATCGTTGTGTAGGGGTCACCACAATTTTAAAATTTTATCATTGGGGTAATCACAACTTGGCAAGTGTTATCAAGGGGTCCCAGCATCAGAAAGGTTGGGAACCACTGTATTAGAGAGTTCATAATGCAGAAATATTACTGCAAGTGGACAAGAAGACCTACCAAGCCACAAGTAGAACCCATAAGTGACAAGTTTTTGAAACTCTAGCGGAATGTCTAAAGTAATGTCTTGATAAAAGCAAGGTTGAACAGGACAAGTTTTAGGTAAAGGAGGAAAGTTGTTCAATCTAGCTGTAAACAAAACAAATATGAAATCTAGTTTGGTTTTTTTGTTTCACATCAAAGTCACAACAGGACATAAACATGATTTAATATGACTTTATGTATTTACTAATAAAATGTGATGAACATTAACTGTATGCACCAAGTGATGAATGAACACATCACTCTTAACCTAGTTAAGCAGTAAATAATTTTTTCTTTGGAAATGATGGGGGGGTGGGCAGCCCATATAAAACTTTATTTTTTTTTATAAATAAACCTTGGGTTATAAATAAAAGAAGAAATAAGACAAAATTCTGAATGCATCCGATGGCTATTGAAATCATTGAAGAGTACCATTAGCTAGTGAGTTACGCATCATTTCATCTTCTCTTCTCTGTAACTGAACAGCTTTATTCTCCAACTCTTGTTGTCTTCTTGCTAAACTTTCCTCAGCAGCTGATTGGTTCCAAGAGTTAGGCCTAGTAGCTGTTGGCGAATAGGGAGGGGGCAGCTCCAGGCTTGTTTGTAAAATAACAGCTGATTGGCTGACTGATGGTTGTGTCATTGTGACATCTAACTGCTGCATGCAGTCAACAGAGAGAGACAGATTATAATTCATTTCAATCTGGGCATGTACTAAGTACAGGGTACTAAGTACAGGGTACTAAGTACAGGGTACTAGGTACAGTGTACTAAGTACAGAGTACTAAGTACAATGTACTAAGTACAGTGTACTAAGTACAGGGTACTAAGTACAGTGTGCTAAGTACAGGGTACTAAGTACAGGGTACTAAGTACAGTGTACTAAGTACAGGGTACTAAGTGCACTGTACTAAGTACATTGTAGTAGATACAGTAATAAATCTATTAAGTACAATGTAACAAGTGCTATGCATTAAGTACACTGTATTAAGTACAGTTTACTAAGTACATTGTACTAGATACAGTGTACTTGATACAATGTAGAAATACTACAGTGTACTTCGTATTTCTATATCAATTGAATAACTTTAGAACAGATTTTTAACTAAAATTTAATTATGAATATAATTTTAATACGTAAGTTAATTAAAAAACACGGAGCATAAAGATATTACACTCATTTCATTGGCTGTAAGCTTCACTTGTGTTCATGATACAATACCATTAAACACAATGGCCTTGTAGGATCTTATCCATTTAGGAGAATAGATTCAATTAAAAGGATAAGAGTAGAGAATCATTCAAAGAAACTTGATACATTTCTTTCTTTCTTATCAATTAATTATTTTATATACAATAAATCAATTTGTAATCGCCTAAAAGAAAAAAATAAAACTGCCATCAATTTATTATTGTAACTTGCCTGTTTCATTGAAAGCATTTTTAATAAATTACTAATAGTAAAATAAATATATTTAAGTGAAATACCCATAAATTAAAAGCAATTAATTAGAGTATATTATTAAGTTAAGACCTGCGAGGATGCAATTGACTGTTGGTTTGTTGTAAAGTTTTCATCCATTCTTTGTGTTTGATGTGCAGCTGATCTGACGGCTGCAAGGACGGCTGGATCCTAGTTAAACATCAATTACAACATTAAACTAACAAGTACAATTTCATATATACAGCTTCACAAAGCTTAACCTAAAAGCGTCATAGAAAGTTTAAATAGAAAGACAATGATTGCTTGTTAAGATATATGTGAAATTCCTATACCCCATCATTTTTTTGTAATAAATTGTCAAATTTTAAATATTGAATAGTACAATTAGCATCGACTTTTTAGTGTCAGTTTTCAGTATTCCATTTTCAATTCATTGCATTAAAAATAGAGTTAATCTATTTTATAAAGTAGTAATATAAACAAAACAATTTATGAAATGAATAAAATGTAAGAATGAAGTAAGCAGCATGTGACGTTGATTAACATAGAGGAGTTTACCTCGAATGGATTCAGTTCTTCCTCGTCAATCAATCCCCTGCCTGATGACATCGTATAGACTCCACTTGGTGAACAAAAGAAAAATAACGTCAGCGAAGATAAAAGAAAAAATATTTTAATAAAATAAAACAATAATTTTATTTATTATTACACTGTAATTAAGACAATAAGGACTCTTATGCGAAGATAGATTTACCCTTTTTAGATTTTACGCTCTGCAGTATTTGTGAATTATTTATACTTTTATTTAAAAGTTCTAATTACATCAAATTCTTTACCATTATGTTAAAAATGCCAAATTGAAAATTGACCAAGTGGTAATTGATTAACTTAAACAGCTTTCTAAATTCTAGATTTCTAAACTCTAAGATGCAAGTTTATTCGAGTAGACCGGAGACTTGTTAGCGTTATACGAATTTTTTGAGTGGAGGCAAAAGGAATAGAGTTTATAATTACAAGGAAGGTATAATTGATGAGTTTTATTATAGGAGTGAAAAAGATGACATTAAACGACTCCCTCTACAAATGACTGATAACACGACTTTCTAATGAAATAAAACAATAGAAGTAGGAGGCATAGTTCTTACAGCGTACTTCTTGCAGGCTGAGACGTCAACTGATGACGTATTAATAAATAATGAAGAATCTGTGACGTTGCAATTATTCATAGAATATAGAATCTTATTAATGATAGATCATAGGTCGCCCCCTGAGCCCTTGTCATGACTGCATAGTAAATCCTCCCGAACCGAGATGCCTTTGTTTTCAAATCCAATGTTGCCACATCTATTACATACTGAATGTTTAAAAAGCTAGGGATTTAGGGCTAGCCTTTTTGGTGAATTCTGTTTGTGATAAATGCCTTTCACAAACGTGTTACGACTAGTGACTCATCGTGGAGAGCAACAATAGACCTACACTCGGTCACGGTTCGTTAATTAGGCCTACACAGCAATCGTTACGGCCTACAGCATACAGCCATATCTCATTGGCAACAATGTGTATATTACGCGAAGCTATATTCTCATTAAAGGCGCGTATCTCAGCGACATTCTTAAACACTGCTAACACAGTCTTTACAAGATTGATATACTCTAATAAAATAGTAAGAGTTGATAATTATAGTAATATTGTTTGATGTCATTTATAAGTGTGCACAGTGTAGTCTTCATTTAAGACATTAAATATTATAGTGTAATTATATAATTATTAAATGTTTTTTATGATTAAATTTCCTAATTGAATTCTCTCGTTTCTCGCTTTCTGACTCCGAATTCCACAGAGTGTCGCAAAGAAAGTTATCGATGTTGTGAATGTAGTCTAATCTTCATAGTGTTTTTAATGAAGTTGTTGCCGTCTATTACTATACTATAGCAGAGCTGCGAGCTTTATTAAAGGTCTGGTACCTGGAGTAGTTTTTGTCCTAGGAAGTAAAAACTGACCTTCGTAAGTAGGTAATATAAGATAGCAAGTAAATGAAGAGAAAACGAAGAGTTTATCAATTTCGTCTTTATATATAATGGAGCTCATAGTATAGGTAAAGTATACGTACAGACTGTACAGTATACACTATAATACTGTAGATCTGATAGGCTTATAAATATATGGGGAAAGGACACTCCCTCCCAGGATTATAAATAGGCCTATGTAATTATAAGAACATAACGTTCTTTTGTTTTTTCACTTAAAATTTTCCCTGGAAGACTGATATGAATGTCTTGAGAATCTAACTGATACAACAGAAAGAGTTTGAACTGATTGAAGATTTGAAAACTAAAACTAATTGCCATCTAATTAAAAGCTACTTGATTTATTTTCCGGTATTGCCTTATCATCTTTCTAAATAATTTATTAAAGCAGCGTGTAAAAATAGAGGGGGGAAGGGAATATCACCCCTCGAAAAGAAGGGAATGTCTACGGGGGAAATGTACGGTGGGGGGCCTGTTACACAAATGAACTGATGCATTTTTTCATGAAATCTACATTATATAAAATGTGATACTTTTTACACCAAAAGCTTTTGACGTAAATTGAACAGAGGCTTACTGTTAATTATTGTTCACTTATTAATGATAACAACACGCGTGTATGCTGCTTCCATATACTGTTTAGATCATATGATATACGCACAAGTATAATACGACCGTAATAATTATAATTATCAACACATGGCAACAAATCGCAGGAACAATTATTATGACCATGAGCAATTTGCTTGTTGTTACAACATGTTGTCTTAATAATTGTGCATTGACGTTTGTTACAAAAAAAGATTTTAAATCGATTAGTCATGATGTAGGCCTATGACTACTAGGCCTACACTTTATTGCAGGCGATACAATAGTCATGAGAATTAAGTTAAAAGCGTGAATATAAAACTTTTAAGTAATGAATTTCTGTGATTTTATACAGTAACGAATAATGAGAGATTAAGGATTAAATATTATTTGATATAACATCTAACGATCTGATAGAGTCGGAATTAAGTCTGTACAATGATTGTAGCAAATCAAAACGAGATTGCTTAAAATCTTATTAGGCCTAATAGTCACTAAATTCATTAAAATAGATTTTATTGTACTATATTATGGTATAGTTTTTATTCTGACTATACGTCAGAAATGTACTAATATTGTATTTAATTTCTTGAATTATTTAATTATGTTTTTTAAGACGATCCAATGATGCAGGAACAGGAAAGTGTTCCCCAAGCAAAACCTAGAACTAAAAAGAAATCATTCAGTGAACAAAATAACTCAGAAAATATTTCAAATGACCATTTGAGTGTTGCACAAGATATTTCTTCTACAAACCAAACTAATGCTCCTTCCGACGATAATAAGCATTACAAGACCAATGCAATGAGTGAAAGTGATAATGATTCATCAACATGGGTACCTAGTAAACCATTGCGTCGCGACAATGTCTACACTTTTGAATTACTCTGCTCTAACGGAGGGCTTGTGGGCATTGGTGTAGGCGTGGGTCAACATGAAGAAGGTACATTCAGTAGGCAGGTGAAGGGAAGAGATGAGGTCTACTGTAGGAAGGAGAGTGGTGTTTTCTTTAGAGTGGTAGAGTTGGACAGAGATGCAAAAGATGTGGGTCTTAAGTTAGGTGATGAGATTCTTGTAGTGAATGGATTCAAACTGGAAGTCATTAACTCACTGGTGGCTGTAGAGTGAGTTATTTCTTAACATCTCTCCCTACAGGTGCTTTTAAAAAGCATAGTTTGATTTAAGTTTTTTTCCTTGTTTTAGGGCAGTCATGAATCCTGATAATCGTCTATTATAGTCACCCATCTTTGGTTTAAGTCCTTGTTAAATTTAAATTTGAGCAGGGCCTAAAGTATTTATCATTTCTGTCATTTATAAGATAATAGATTATTAATTGAGTGTCTTGTTATGTTATATTTGTGAATTGATATGAAGCAAGTAATGAAATATATTCCAGAATGCTTCTGGAAGAAGCAGCTCGTTGTGGTAGACTAAAGATTTCAGTGACTCGTCCCAAACGTTCTTCTTCCTTGGCCTGTCTGACCGACTTACAGTCTCCACTGGAACTACCTGGGCTAGAGATAGCAGCTGCATCAGCCAATGAGCTGAATGGGCTAGGGACAGCTGAAGCTGTATCAGCTAATGAGCAGACTGGGTTAGAGACGGCTGCAGCTGGATCAGCCAATGAACAGCCTGGGCTGGAGATAGCTGCAGCTGCATCAGCCAATGATAGACATTTGTATCAACAACACACCAATATTGTGGAGGTATTTCATTTATTCCTGAAATCATTCTGAAATATTGACACTTATTAGACTTCCAGTGTTAACTATGGAATTGCATATTTATTTTCTACATTTTCTTTGACATTGTATTTATTTCTAGACAGTTGTTGAGTTTTAACTCCTTGGCAAAATATTCACTGATGTTCAGTTTCCTAGTGATTAGAAAATCTTCTTCAATATGTCTTATAATTATAATATGAAATGCTGACTTGTTTGTGTAGAAGACAGTTGATGCATGTTCCGCTTACACCATAGAACTGATGAAAGAGTCGGGTGGTAAACCTTTAGGTCTCGGTATAGTAGGAGGCATAGATGCACCTAGAGGTCCAATTGGCTTCTTTGTTAAAACCATCTATGCTAATGGATTAGCTGCAGACAGTGGACAACTTTCTATTGGTCTCTTTTTCTTTGCTTCTATATTATTTCTATCGCTCATATTTGACTGGGTCAGTTTACTGAATTTAATTCTAATTTGGAATCTTGTTAATAGTACCGAATTATTTAGAAATTCACTTTTTATTAGACAATTAAGCATTATTAAACTTGTGTACTAACAATTATGTTAGTTTACAATTATTTAATTCATTTTATAAATTTGATGACATTGTGATCAAAGCAATTTTAGCTTCCTATCAGCTTTATTTTATTTTTTTTATTATTCATGTCATATTTGGTCATAATTCAGGCGATGAGTTGCTGGCATTAAATGGTCAGCTACTTGAAGGTCTGACACGTCAAGAGGCTGTCAGTTTATTTCAACAATTACAACCTGGTCCTGTTTTACTTACTGTCAGATCTGGATATAACCATTTTAACCGAACAGATGGGTACATTTTGTTTCAACATTTTACTCAAAACCAAAATCTACTAAGATCATTAATAATAAAATCTCTTTATAACTGTTTTCATTCATTCTTAAACTGATGGTAATTTATGCTATAATTGATTAAATCTCTACCAGTAATTTAAATCCTAATATATATATTTTGTCAGATTTGAAGAGCCGATATCTCTTACCTCCCAGAATTGCTCACAAACTCATCACACTTCTGCTCATCACACTTCTGCTCATCGCACTTCATCACACGTCGTTACATTAGATGATGCGCCACTGTCACCACCACCAAGATGCAAGAAATCCCACGCATCCACTCGGACAACATCAACTGAAGAAGAAGAAGGAGATTTGAGTTGTGCTGTAAATGATCGAATTGAATCTGACATCTTTCATCAGAGGTCTGTATCTGTCCTATTCTAAACATTAAATGCTGAGTGCAAGAGAAATTTTGATAAAATTAAGGAAAGTTGTTATACTTTGATGACATTTTGTTTGTTAATCTTTTCAGAAATGATATTGTATTGATTCTTTGTATCAATGATAAAAATAGGTTTTTTATGCTTGGGATAAATTGAGTATAATCTTACAATCATGGAGTAATTACTGTTATAGAACTTCTTCATTTATTAATTTGAATCATGTAAAAATGCAACAACAGATGTCTGCAAGATTTCTGTTTCTGATCACATGATATTTAAGAAGTTTCAAGTCAAACTTGAAAGCTGAATTATATTAATTAATTATTGATTATTGTTATTCTGATTTAATGAAAGGCAAAGTGATTTGACACAAGCTGATAGTGAAGATGTTAACTCAGGAATGATTTCTAGTGAGAATATAACTGAGACTGGAAGAACCAGCTTCTCTCCATCTACTGAAGTGGACGAGATTTTACAAAATGAATCAAATATCAAGACATTAATTACAAACAAACTTCATGAGACAAATGCTTACCTTCTGAAAGAAGAACATTGCTCTGATGCAACGGTAGATATTTCTAATGACATGAAATCTTTGAGCGACTTTCCATTGGTTGTTGGGATACCAGAAGGTTTTGAAGACGATTTGAACGGTGAATCTGTACTTGAAGCATATCCCACGTTTATGGAAACAAATAATATACATTTTACAGAACATAAGATAAGTCATGATTTATCCATGCATGATAAAGTATCAGTCATAAGTGCCGATGATAGAAAAATATCAAATGATACTGAAGTTATAAGTGATACAAGAGTAGTAAATGATACTGAGGTTATAAATGGTATAGAAGTTCTAAATGATTCTGGAGTTTTAAATAATGTACACATTTGTAATAATGTACAAGTCACAAATGACTCAGAAAATTCAAATGGTTTGCATAAAGTCAAGGTTTCATGTGATGAAGAAGAAAGAAATGATGACTTTGCAGAAAACATTCAGCCGCCATTACCCTCCTCCCCTCCCCCACCCTTGCCACTTACTGGTCGGCCATCTTTCCCTTGCTCAACTTTGCAAGAATCTCAAGACTTGACATATGAAGATATTTCAGTGGATGAACCTTTTATTACATCAATTAATAGATACATCACTGAAGAGAGTTATGAGAATAAAACCATAGCATCAAGTAGTAGCATGAATAGGTTCAATGAAAATCAACTTATCTCTGATAATCAGACCACAGATCATGTTGATTTATTAAACAATGTACCAAGTATTTCCATTGAAAATATGATCTCCAAAGATTATATGCACTCACCAGATTTGAATTATTCTGCAGCTGAAGCATCACAAAGTGAACAGTTTCAATCAGAAAGACTGGCTGTTGATGTCCCAAAAGAATTTATATTAAATGAAACAACATCAGTTTTAAAGATAATTCCACAGACTCTGAATACTGATGATATGAATCTTGATAAGAAATTGTCTTATGTGCAAAATGTATCAAGCAGTGTAGAAAAGCAAGTAGATAAATGTGCAGAGAATGTTCTACCAACTGAAGCTGTAAGTCGTCCTAGTGAGTTTTCAAGTTACGTTTCACTGATTCAAGGAAGCGCCTATAAGTCACCTTCTCATAACTCTGATAAATCTACTTTTGGATTCAAGTCTATACATTTTCAAGAAGGTGAGTACAGCAGATGTGCTCCTGTCAACTTAAGCGAAATGAGGACTGATGAGTTAAATGAAAGTCAACAAGAAGTCAGTCGTATAGTGTTTGACTCAGAGAGCGACGAAGAAGATTTACAAGTCAGTAAAACCAGTCAATTATCAAAGCCACAACAGACTCGCATAAGTAAAGAAGAAATTGTACAGAAATATGACCAAGTGTATATAGAGTCAGATCTAATAGTACCAGCTCCTGAATGTTTTGATGATTCTGAGGAATATCTTCCCTTACAAATAGACGATGAACTTATGGAAGAATTTGCAATAAGTCAGCCCCCTCCACTTCCTTCATGTGCTGCGCCTCAATTACCTGATTCTTTACCTCCTTCGTTTTATCAAAGATCTTATAAACTTTCAACATATGATCTTCATACAAGTGAACCATCAGTAAGAACTGATTTAGTAAAAACTCATCATTCATTTGACAAGGACTTTAGTAGTTCAGCGCATTATATGACTGAACAAAACGCAATTCTTAATGAAAGTAGAGATGACAAGACTGCAATCTTAGAGAAGATTAAATCTTCATCACAAAAATCATCAGAAAATCTTGCATTTAATTCAGATCCAATGGAGAGTAAAGGTAAAGATAATTCTTATTTTGCAATTACACAGACACCTGAGCAAGCTAACAGTGAAATAATTGAAAGTAATCAAGAAGAAATTGATGCTACAGTAAAGCCAAGTAAAACAGACATTGTGAGCCCAATGGTCAATGATACTTATTCTAAATCATTAAAATTCGTAAATCAAGATGACATGATATCAAATATAATGAAGGATTACTACACAATGGAAGAACCACCAGCACCAGTGATAGAGGAGAAGAAAAAACCAACCAAACCTCTTATTGCTCAGGCTTTGCTACCAAAGTCCAGGCGAGCCAGTTCATCTAATACCCAACCTCTTCCTATAAGTGCTGCTAATTTAAACATTACTCCTAATTTGATGTTTGCTTCTGATCTGATTGAAAATAAAGATGCAACAGGAAATAAATCAGAAATGACAACATTCAGTGGCAGTGTAAATGTATCAAATCAACATAACAATGAACTTCAGCTATCAGCAATTGATAAAATTGATGATCAGTTCTTAGTTTCTAAAGTACAGACATCAAGGACTCCAAGCGTATCTGATACGTATTTATTATCCAAGTATCTAGATGATCAAGATCAGTTGAGTCAGTCTAATGTCAGCTCTAAGAGTTCAGTCTGTTCTGATCATTCAGAAAAAGAACTGGAGTATGGTGTAAATGTTGCTGGGTCAGCTGCTTTCTTTGAATCATTAAAAAAAGAAAAACTTTCAACCAAAGCTCCTGCTAAGATCAAACTTTTTGAAGAAGTCGATTCTGCTTCAATGACATCAGATGTGACTGAATCTGTGAATGCTTTCAAACCATTGCCAGAAATATTGAAAGGAGAAACCAAGCAAGTGAGTTCAGATGTATCATCTGACTTGCTTGATAAACAGTCATCATCTTCAGATATAAAGGAAGGTAGTGTCAGCTCTGCTGAAGTAGATATAAATAAAACAAGTAAAACTTTAGAGCCAAGTGACGCTAGTGTTAGTGAAAACAACATTACTGACACAAGATTAGCTCGTGTTTCTGAATCAAAGGCTTTGTTTGAAAGGAAGGTCCAAGAAGAAGCGCTTAAACCAAAACTTTCTGAACTTAAACGAAAACCAACTTTAGATTCCCAAGCAAAACCTGTTCTACAACAAGATACAAGTATAAAATCAACAGAGATAGAGCAACGAAGAGCTTCATTATCATTGTCTGAGTTCAGTAAGAACAGCAAACAAGAAGTCGAAATAGAGCAGAGCAATGTAGTGAGTAAGTTGTTAACAGTAAATACTTGTGTGGATTGTAATGAAACGAATGACATCAACTCAATGCAAGTACCATCTTTGGTAAAGACCAAGGTGGTGTCTCCTAGAACCGAACAATCTGCGATTCTTTATCCAAGTAGATTTGGTGTCAGAGGTTTTCAAGACTCACAGATCAGAGAACTTGTGTCCTTACAACCCATCTCTCCTCCAGGCAGTGTTCAAGGAACTCCTTTTATTGCAAATACTGATACAGTCAAACATTCTGAACAGAATGCAACATTTTTAGAAAAAACTATCATTAATAACGACATGAAAGCTGTTGATAACTCGAACACTAAAAAAGTCAATGATTTAATAGCTAGACTAAATACCCAGCCAATGAATAGAGCACTATCAGTTCCAGATAGCAGTGCGGGTAATGTGCCATCTGTTAGTACTCCAGATGTAAAGAACGTTGTTCCTACTAATGGCAACTCAAAGCCTCACGCTGTGGTTCAGCCTGTCCAGAGACATGGTTCACTTCAACCTTCACATGGTGCACCGAGAAAACCACCAGCCCCTGCACCAGCCATCAAATCAATGTCATTCATGAAGAAATCTGGATCTGATATCATCAGACCTTCTGTTGAAATCCGTTCATCGTCCAATGTCATCACAGATAAAGAAGACGATGAAGAGAAAGTGGATGAGCCGCAGTCAGTGGGAAACATTGTTTCAAGATTTGCTCATTTAAGTAAATCAGGAGAAATAAAACATGAGTCGACTGAGAGCAAACTGATAAAGTCTTGTAAGTACAATATTGGTTTTTTATATAAAGATAAAATTAGCAAGCAACTTCTATAATAGATGAAACCTCAAAGATAATGTTTGAATTTAATATTAAATATTTTAACATTAATTTAATGTTAAATGTTGAACATAATTTAAAACTGTCAAAGAATTGTTGAATTATTACTGATATGATACAGACAAATTTATAATTCTTACTGCAGAAGTTGAATTTGTCAATGGGTCTATTTTTAGAATCACAGGGATAAATTGATCTTATTAAACTTTTGTAATTGTTATTATATTTGCCAGCTGATACAAGATCATCAAGTTCATTAACTAAAGGAAGAAGTTTTTCTATCCCAACTGTGTCATCCCCTTTACTGCCATCTCCTTTACTCAAGAAAGATGCAGCAGTTAAAGCAAAATCACCCAGCATTGAGAAATAGAACTAAATAATATTATAGACCTAGCACAGCTTACAATGTCTATCTCAAATCATTTGCATTCTATTAATAATCTTCAAAGTAATTGTGTCTGAAATTTTTGTATTTCGTACTAACTCTCAGAGTATCTAGATTCCTACTAGACCCAAGTAACAATAAAAATGGTGACATTTTGAAAGGGAAACATTTTTTATTTATCTGACTTTAAACTTAGAGACTTTAAACTTAGAGCTTTCATTTGCATATTTTTGTATATAAATATTAGTTATTCAACGATTCTTGTTTATATTTGTTGTATAATATTACATTTGTATAGTGTTCTACATCGGATTATATGAATTGCATGATTGCCCAAATTGATGAATTGATATAAATGCATGAAGGTTATACGTTGGCATGAATTTATGTAAATCATATTTAATTGTGTTTAAGAATGTTTGTTTATTATACAACGTTTATATTATAAGTAGTGCTTGGCAATTATACAATGTTTATAAATTACGTCAGCGTCGCCTATACATTTATAAATATCTGATAATAATAAATTTCATGAACATAACAAATGTTAAAATTGGTTGCATCTTTCTTTATAATTAAACGATTTGATATTTACCGCAGTCAGACATTTCTTTATTCCATAAATTAGACTATAGATATTGAGTTACTTTTGCCAGGGACGTCAGCAAGTGGAGGGGGGATTGTTGGAGTTATAACTCCCAAAATTGGAAGTAAAAAAATTATTTTTATAATGTTAATGTGGGATTATATATAAATTATCAATTGTCAATAATACCTTAATATATTAATATTAAGCTTACAATATTTCACAAATATTAAAAAAAGCTATTATTATTTTAATAATTACACGATATAAACAAAATATCATAATTTTAGATCACAATTATTATTCTTTGATTCATTCTTAATGACGACATAACTTTTTTAGTTAAATATTTTCGAAAGCTAAATCAAATAATTCTCTAAATAATTCAACATATATTTATTATGATATTATGATTAAATATTATATCATATTTAAACAATACTTTGTATAATTAATTAAACATGCTTATAATTATTAATTGAATCTCGCTAAGTCTTGTATTAGTAAACTTTTGATTACTATGTCAACCCCCGCCCCTAACTCGGTTTACGTAGAAAAAGCTCCCCCCGGCTACTATTCAACGGTCCCCCCTCGACAAGCAGGGCAAACCCAAGAGCGTGTTGTTGTAGTGATGCCTGTATCGGTCGGCAGACCTGGATCCTGTCCCGCATGTAGGGTACGTACCTATTTTATATGTAGGCCTAGGTATGTAGGTATGTAGGGTACGTAATTGTAATTCATCTTAGCTATTATCTTGGATCTATAGCTAACGTTTGAACTTGCCTGTTTCATCAATATACTATCATTATAATTACTATTATAACAACTATAATTGTTTAGTGCATATAAGATTGCTAACTTAAAAAATAACTTAATATTTAAAGTTAAATATTAGCTGTTGCAGTCTTTGTCATATTTATAATATAGTCTAATATTACATTAGATTACTAAATACAACATGAGAAAGACTGCAACATAAAAAGATTGCAACATAAAATTGCATGCTCAAATGTTGTTTTATTTCTTCTCTGTAGGTCGGTTATGTGAGTAACGCTCCTATGTTACTAGGTATCCTGCTTGCTGTCTTCTGTTTTCCTTGTGGGCTCATTTGTTGTCTTCTCTTTATGCTGCCCACGTGTGACTACTGTGGAGCAACTTTCTGAGGCAACTCTGTATCACATTAACAATCTATATTCTCTACCGGATTTAAACTATTATAGGACTCGATTTTATTTTGGATATAGATATTATAGATCATAGATTATTACTTTCTAAACACTTAATGTACCATAATAATATGCCATATGGTATTATAAATTTATAACAACGTGTCAAATATTATTATATAGCAAGATTGTCTAGAAGACCTCATAATCAAGCCATTTAAGGATTAGGCCTAATAAGCCAGTGGTGTAACTATATGGAAGATTGTTGGGGTTATAACTTATAACCCCCCCACTTACAACTTATCCCCGCTTTGAAGGCAAAACCTTTTCTGTGTCATGTAAAAATGTGCCGATGTAGCGACAAACCACGATAGTGTCATATTTTTGATAGGTTGGTCTATTGATTTATAAGTTAAGAAAACATCCCTCACATTAAATTTTGATTAATTTCAGAAAAAATCAAAACAAAAAATTCATGTCTTGACTTGTTTGTTTTCTTGTGTCTTAAGTTTCAGAAATTTTTCTGTAATATTTCAATAGTTTGACGTGAAAGGGAATTAATTCTACTTCCACTTTTGTATTTGATCATAAACTGAGAATGTTTTTATTAAGTAATCGCGTTGTTGATCACATTCTAAACATTGTGAGTATAATAATTACACTAATTAGACTCATTTTTTGTCAAATTGGTTCTGAATAAAAGGCGATCTGTTTACTTGGTCGTACAAAAATAAGACTTAAATATATTTAAGTATAGCTTAAGTCCAGTCGTTGTTTAGCCTTAAATGATTTAAGAAAAAATATCAAGTTGATTATATAGATGATTCAGTTTAATTTTTAGCTGATAAGAATGCATTTATTTTTTCTGCTTTGAAAGTGTAAGTAATAAGTTAATAGGCTCACTTTAGTAGAGATTATGGTTTCATGCACAAATTAACAGCTATTATTATTAACATTAACGTAAGGTACTTGTAATATCAAATGAAGACTTTATTAGAGCGAAACACAAGTTTATTTAATCTTTTTTTCTGTGATGCTTTTATAAACGTAATTATTACCGAGTGGTAAAATGTTTTTTATTAAAGTTTTTACTGCTGCAGATGTATGCAGCTATTGTTCTGACAGTTTGGGGATTTGTTATCTACGCTGGTTACTTTGCATCACTGCCTTATATTCCAAACAACCAGTAATCTCTATTTATAAACAGGTAATTGACTAATGCCAATTTTTTGCTAAATCTCGTTTACGTCTTGATTTAATTGGAGATAAAGTTTACTTGGCATGAAGTTATTGCAATTCTTTCAGTGAATTAATTATTCAATTGTTATATTGCAGACATAAAGCTGGAGACCATAGAAGGACTGATTTATTATCTACTCTTACTTCCATCTACTATTCCTGTCATCATTCTCTTCTTATTTCTTGCCTGGGTCGGCAGACGATTCTTTACCAACAATTAAATCTTCAAATATTGTGACTTTTTTTATACCAAATGCTAAACATAAGTTGATTGACTGAGTTGAGACTTGTACTATATAACTCGTTGAGTATCAATATGTAACATGGATGAATATTCATTTATCTAACATCTATATTACGCTACTCAAGTAGAATGGAGAAAGAAAAAGAAGAAGAATATCGGTGTAAGTATCGGAGGATGAAAAAGAAGTTACATTTATTGATTTATGAAAGAGAAGCGTTTCTAGAAGAACTTAAAAAGTCTCAACGTAAACTACTCAAGATTTCAAGAGACAAAACTTTCCTTCTAGATCGTCTCATTCAATACGAGCCAATAAAGAGTGAGACAACCGACTCGGAGTCAACAGAGTCGAGTGACAGCGAGCCTAAAGAAAAGAAGCGCAGGATTGGTCAGATCTCCAGCGAATCAGGACAAAGGAGAGTTACATCGTCCAATCAAAAAAGAAAGAAAGGAGCGACAAAAGGAAAAGTGAAGCAGTCCGTCAGCTGGACACCGGACTCTCTGTCCAGACAGGAAGTAGAAAGAAGATTAGAGACAAAAGGGTTAGGATTAGGCTTTATGAACATAGGCGTTACACCTAATAGCTTACCTGATGATATATTCAGTCATGATAATTCTAATCCACCCTTGGATAACGTTGACTTGGACTCTTCCATTATGGTCAAACTAGAGGATGATGATGATGCTAATCTAGTCATTGATATGACTAACTAGGCGAGTCCATTATGGCATAAAGGGGTGTCATTAATATGACTAACTAGGCGAGTCCATTATGGCATAAAGGGGTGTCATTGATACGACTAACTAGGCGAGTCCATTATGGCATAAAGGGGTGTCATTAATATGACTACTAGTCTTTTATATCATAATGGACTCACCTAGTCAAAGGGGTATCAAGTAATGCTGTTTATTTTGTAAAGTATTTTTGAGTTTAATATGTATTGAATTGAAGGAACTCTTGTATAAAGACCAAATAACAAGTAATTAGTTTTAATTTTGCGTTTGATTGAAATCTTATAAATGTATAACTAGCTTGATCATTAAACGAGTGCTTTATCAAGTATATAATATTCACAGAGTTTAATGTAAACATGAATTATGAACAATTTACTGACAAAGTATTGATTTGGTTATTATTTGAGATTTTATCAATAAATATAGTTTCTATTAAGTTATACATTCATTAAAAGCTTATTTCAAAATTGATTTGTTTATTGATTGCTGCTTAACGTTACATCAGCACAAAATGCTATATAGTGTACTGCTGATACAATTCGGGTTAGCAATCAGTTGAATCTTATCTAATAAATTCTTAACTAATAACATTTAATTCTAATGTTTAAACTTTCTAACAATTAGTTATACTTAATAGATAACCTATAACCTGTAACATATGCCAGTCACTATTCCTTATATATAATAATAGTCATAACATTCAAACTGATAAGGGTTCATTTTTACCAGAAAATGTCATAAATGCTTAAAAATAAGTAAAGGCATCTAATTGAAGGCACGGTTATCTAACAAGCCCCTCCCCTTTAGACCTGTGGCCAATAACCAGTTAGATTACTTAGTAGACGTTAGCTTGATTATTTACTTCTGGTATTAGGGCTAGAGTTAAGGTTAGCTGGAACAATAAGTCATAGCAAAGAGGGCGTGGCCTGTTAAATCAATGCTTCTCAATAGAGGCCTTGCTACTGGTAAAAGATTTCAATTCAGAATGAAAAATGATAAATATAAACAAGACTAAACAAAGAACAATATTTTAATATTTCTTAAATAAATGCAAATCAAATAAACAGACAAAAGATAACGATCTACAATTAGTCACACACAGAGATATTAGAGAAATGAAAACATTCTGTAATTAGTCGATGTTTCTCATTGGTGCGAATCAACCAAAGTTATCAACCAACTCTAAAATGGACAGATAAGTAGACAGACAATTAGACAGATATCTAACCACATTCACAGAGACAACCAGACACATAACTAACCAAACAGACAGATATGTACACATCATTGCAAACACCTATAGATATATATTAAAGCAAACAAACATATACACAAACAACTAGTAATACTTGTAGACAGACAAGACTAATGGACTGATGATAGACCAAACATGTAGACACGCTTATAGATACAGACTGAATATAAATGATAATGACGATACTAAGTTTAACTGTACTTGCTGCACCCAAATGCAAGAAGCTTGATTTAATAGCTACAACTTTCATTCATTTGTAAAGAGTAATCTATATAAAGCAAGTCTAAATGATGATATAAATTAAATATTAGTTAAAACTTTAACTAAATGAGTAATAACTTTAATCATTTACCAGGCACATCATCATCATCATCATTATCATCTGCATTATCATCATCATTATCATTCCGTTCAATTCTATCATCATCTAGATAAATTGAATAAGTGAATGAATAACTAAACGTCATATACTGAATTATTAAACAATTGTAAAACTATATTCATAATTTAAAAAAGATGAAAGTATTAAACTGAAGAGAGTTTCATCTAAATGAAGGTTAGTAGTCCATTGACTTGTTGAGTGTTGTTGAACAAGTCGATGGGCTATATACTGATAAAATAGGACAACTTGTTTATAACAATAGATATAGTCCATTACGCGTTGAATGCAATAATAAAACAGTGTAAGTCAAAGATTTATAAATCATCTATGTGTTGATCAGACGCACTAGTCATTTCAGTGATACAGTACAATGCCTTTATTTTCATATAGACCCTCATGTACTTTGTGTAAACATATTGTGTTCTGTACATTATAGTCATAATTAACCCTAATCACATAACCTTTAACCCTAACCCTAATCACATAACCTTTAACCCTATAACCCTAACCCAATCACATAACCTTTAACCCTATAACCCTAAGCCAATCACACAACCTTTAACCCTATAACCCTAACCCACTCACATAATCTTTAACCCTATAACCCTAACCCAATCACATAACCTTTAACACTATAACCCTAACCCAATCACATAACCTTTAACACTATAACCCTAACCCAATCACATAACCTTTAACCCTATAACCCTAACCCAATCACATAACCTTTAACACTATAACCCTAACCCAATCACATAACCTTTAACCCTATAACCC
>JAQIXG010001873.1:0-19790 GCA_034700105.1 Oconnorella tubifera | reverse complement strand
CATATATATAGTTTTTATTGATAATAATAGATAAATAAATAACAATGAATATGATTGGATTGAAATTAAGGAAGAATAATTTTATCCCTTGAATTAAAAGCAATAACTGAAAATAGTTAATAATGTACATAACACAATGCCGGTCAGGTGTAACATTTAAAATATGCTGTGTGTGTAGATGGATTTATTTTTAACAGATAAAAATAAATCCATCTAAGACTGTCAAATGGTGCTGGCCTGTAGATCAGGGGCATAAATCACTGGGATAAAATGTCTACTTAGTATAATAAAACTGTGTATCAAAAACAGTGTATTGAATATATGTATTAAAAACCGTGAATCAATGTGTATTAAAAACAGTGTATCAATGCGTATCAAAAACAAATTAGAACAATCTAGATTGATCAACATTTGTAATACATTTCTTAAACACAACGTACGAAGAGTAATATTATACTCAATGGACTCAAATAAATGAGATCTGCTTCATACTTTGCCAGTAGCCAGATCTAGACCAGCTAAAGTATGCTTCCTCCAATGCTGATCATAAGGAACTTCCTTCTGGCCTGCCACTGGTTTACTATAGTCAAACTCATCTACGCGATTCTACAATCAACAGCAATTTTAAAATAAATATATTTAAAATGCAATAAATGATTGCGTAGCTCATTAATTGTGGCTCAATTTCATAGCTCTCCAAAGGATTAACTCGATAGCTTTTCAATTAATTCTCTGCATTCAATTATCAGGTCATTTTATGATCAAGTCAAGAATTCAAATTTCAGTAATACAACTAACTGCACACTGTATAACCTGGCACTGTTTATAAATAGAGCAATACTAATTGTGTAGGTACAAAAACATCGAATTGCGGAAATACAAAAACAAGCAAGAAACAGTGAATATTGATAACAAAAGATTCTTTTAAAACAACTCCCGCCCCCTTTAAAAAGTCAAATTAAGAATTGGTGGACATCGTACAGGAAAGTCCTCCCTGGCGTGGGCCCCTCTGCTCTCCTTCCTG
The DNA here is from genome assembly GCA_034700105.1 of Oconnorella tubifera. NCBI lineage: Eukaryota > Metazoa > Annelida > Clitellata > Enchytraeida > Enchytraeidae > Oconnorella > Oconnorella tubifera. Next base: position 18,766 of record JAQIXG010001873.1, on the reverse strand, counting down.
TTCTCTGCTCCGTACGCAGCAAACAAAGCGTTGATCATCAGATTCTGTAACTCCAACGACTCAACCAAGTCTGAGTTCCAGATCATACCGCGGTCACCAAGCTGTGGGTCAAGTATAAAGATCAGTGTGAAACTGAACATAACTTAATTAAACATAACCTAACTAAATATACTTTAATTAAACAGAACTAACATAGCTAAACTAAATATAACTCAATTAAACATTACTTAATTAAACATAACTCAACATAACAATATCATTAACATCTCATCAGCTGCAAAATCAATTATCTCTAATAGTGTCTCCACATAATTCATAAATCAAACATATTACGATTAAAATATATAAAATTACGATAAGAGTTTATGAATATAGAATTTCTGGATAATAATCTTCAACTAGTTTAATTAATCATTCTATTAAAAAAGTCTAAAAAAGTATAATGACTTTGATATCATCCAGTTCTTTATAAATGACGCTCAATTTATCGCACCCGGCCTTCAGAGTGGGACCATCGCGAAATACAGCAGCGTGCTCTTGCATCACCTGATTGAAAACAAACAATATATTTTAAGTTCAAAAATAACTGGATACTTAGGTCGTGTCTTTATCAATAATTCCACACATAACAAATACTTTAAGTAGATAATCATTAGGGTAATTATTCTCTAAATAATATCATAATCATTATAATTATTATTAACAAGATAAGTATCTAAATAATTTCACACATAACAAAGACTTAAAAAACATAAAAAAAGTCAACAGTAAAAGGATTTTAAAAATGTGCAAGTCATTTCTTGAATGGGTGTCCGGACGATTCGTCCCCGGACGGTCCGTCCCCGGACGTTTCGTCTCACGGACGATTCGTCTCAAAAAATACCCTGCCACTTTTTAAACAGCCTTACAGAGTTAGTGTTTTGTTGCTTCATTCTATATTTCTTTATCTGTGAATATGTTTTTATTTTAAATTAATATCTGTAAGATTTTTTTAATTTATTTTATATCCTTTAATTTTTCAACAGCATTTTTTACTATTTTCTTTTTTTACTTCAGTTTCTTCCTTCATTTCTTGAATGTTTTTGTTATTTATTTTCTTTATTTTCTTCCTCAGTGTTATTACTTAGTTTTATTTTGTACTCGTGTGACTTATGAACCTTGACCTATCGATTTCGAATCCAGCACTCTAACCACTTCTCTAACGGGCCTTGACATAATACTGCATAGTACTAGACATAATACTACATAGTACTTGACATAATACTACATAGTACTTGACATAATACTGCATAGTACTAGACATAATACTACATAGTACTTGACATAATACTACATAGTACTTGACATGATACTACATAGTACTAGACATAATACTACATAGTACTTGACATAATACTACATAGTACTTAACATAATACTACATAGTACTTGACATAATACTACATAGTACTAGACATAATACTACATAGTACTAGACATAATACTACATAGTACTAGACATAACACTACAAATAAAACTACACAAATGTTATAAAATGACAAACTTTTTGCATCTTCAGTCTGAGATCTGCGGTACTGATGGATCCCTTAGCATGACGCAACTTGTCTATATTAGCTACACTGGCTTCACCAGCATTCTAACACAATAAACAAATAATTCTAATCAGTTCTAGAAATATTACAAATATATAGTTCTAGAAATATTAGAGTTATTCAACTGTAATATTCTAAATTAATTTCTTTAAATATAGATTTCTATAACAAGCAATCTATATCTATATTTATAATAGATCAAGTATTTGATCATTAAGTTAAAAGGCATTTCAAATCCAAGCATCATACTCACAATTAAATGTCAATACTTTACATTGAGATAATAATTTACACGACTATTTAAACTATTTTCCGCAAAGGAAATAAACAGCTGATTGAAATTATTCCAGAATTCGAATCTATAAAAAGGTATTTAGAAATTTTTAGATATGCAAAATACAAAAATTTACATAAAACTTTGATATCATCTCAGTAATTTCCAGTAAGCTATAACAGTGTATTAAAATCTTAATAAAAATACTTAACAAAAAAAGATCAAAAAGAAAACTCAACAATAGAAAACAAAACAAAAACAGACTGAAAAGAAATACGCATAATTATCAAAAAAGATTTCAGATATGTTCTTATCTTATTATTATTAATCTAAGATAAAATATTCATTAATAAACTCCATTTCCATTTAAATAATTACTAGATCTTACCGGACTAATGGTAGGTGATGGATCTCCAGGTTTATTCAAAGTTTCTATGGTATTAGCGCAGGCTCTACCAAATACCACTAGATCCAAAAGCGAATTAGCCCCGAGGCGATTTGCGCCGTGTACTGATACGCACGCTCCCTCGCCCGCAGCAAATAATCCCGGGACTACTTTATCTGCTCCATTAGTGTGAGTGATAACCTAAATGAAAACAACTGACTGTATTAAAGTAAAGAATGTCAGTTTTATAAACTGTAATAGGCACATCAAAGCTCGTTAGACAAGCGATTCACTGGACTCGAATCGACAGGTTCAGGTATGAATCCAGGAAAGCTCACTATTTCTCCAACTTGCTACATCAATTAGTAAGGTGCTTAAATTTAAAGTTATGTAAACATCACTATAACATGGTAATATATGACAAAATAAATATGTAAACTTAACCTAACACAACCTAAAAGGATAAAAATTTAAAATCTTAAAACAATTTAACGCAAAAATGTTGCTAGATAAATTAATGCCACCACGTAACATCCTATTGACCAGGTATTTCATAACACGGCATAATGCTGCGTGTGTGTGATGCACTAGTCACTTAAAAAACACATTCTACGCTTAGTATAGACCTTAATATTTAACGTATACCGTAATAATTTTATATAAACCTATATAATTAAAACAATAAAATAAATTGAAAATAAATTGTCATATTATAGCGGTAACCTGTCCCAGGTAGTTAGTCGGCACCCCCCCCATGTTATAGTGAACAGTTGGAAGGACGGGGATAGGTTCACGCGTCACGTCAACTCCACTAAATATCTGAGCCGTCTCCGATATACCCGGCAGACGGGCATGAAGCTGCTCCGGGGGAAGATGGGATAACTGTAGGTGACAGTGATCCTTATCCGGGCCTACCCCCCTAAAAAAAAAAATTAGAATTACGATTATGTAAAAAAATATATCGCAGTAACAGTTTGTGAGTAAAACTAGACATTACAACTCAATAACTGTAGTTATAATATGACAATAATAACAGTTTATCGTACAGCGGTATAATTATTAATAACAACGGTATTGCTTAAATGTAATTCTTCAATGTTCAAATAAATGGTTGCGATACGAATATAACATTTACGCTACAACAATTTTATACCTAAAAAATTATCAAGATTCATTATCAGTAAAATTTAATTGCAAATATTTAAAGAATATCATTTAAAAATCTCACAAAAATCGGCAATTCTACACAATTCAACCACTTTTATAAAACTTTGATAATTCATCATAAATAAAAACTAAAAATAACAATAACCCGTCACCCCTTTCAAGCAAAAAATGCCTTGACCCGATAACCTACCTCCCCTCGCGTATCTCAATGGTCATGGCCCGCGACACGACATCTCTGGACGCGAGATCTTTAGCGCTAGGGGCATAGCGCTCCATGAATCTCTCCCCCTTGCTGTTAATCAGGTAGCCACCCTCCCCCCTGCATCCTTCAGTTATCAGGCAGCCAGCACCGTATATGCCTAAATACAAACGGGTATTAAACGTAAATAAGTTGAAGACGTATTAAAAACAAATAAATACATCGAAATAGACTTCAAATATTATATCGTATTAAATGTGAATACGTTGAAGATGTATTAAAAAAAAAAACATCGAAATAGATTTTGAACATTAAAGATGCATATTAAAATACAAAACATTTTGCATACGTATTAATACGAATATATTAAAATATGCTTATATAATAGTACGTACTATTAAAAAAACTATTTAAAACAAAAATAAGAATTTAAATTTGATATAAATAATTACTTAATTAAATAAAACAAAAATAGATGAAATATAAAACTATATACAATACTAATGAATCTAAAAACAATATAAATGACAATTTAAAGTTACTGATAAATTTCAATCAAATTTTAAACTTATTTCTGCATTTATCATAAAATGCACACCTTTTTATTTGTAAAATAAACTGCTTAAATTATGCTCACAATGAATATATACACCTAGTGAAAAAATGTCAATACAAGATATATTGTATAAAGAATTAAGAAAACTAATAAACGAAATTTATTAACATTAGTGTATCAAACATTAATTGCAATATCTACCTTTACATTAAATCATACAGTAAAACAAATACAATTCAAATTGCAACAAATGCAATACAAATTGCATCAAATGCAATATATAAATAGCATCAAACGCAATACAAATTGCATCAAATGCAATATAAATTGCAACAAACGCAATACAAATTGCATTAAACACAATACAAATTGCAACAAAGCAATACAAATTGTATCAAACGCAATTCAAATTGCATCAAATTATGATCAAACGATTAATCTAATTGCCGATATTCTTACCGGTGGGATGGAACTGAATAAACTCCATGTCTTGGCAAGGGATGCCTGCACGTGCGGCAAGCGCATTGCCATCTCCGGTGCAAGTATGTGCACCAGTGCATGAGAAAAAACACCGGCCATAGCCTCTGCGAGAGCAAAAAAAATTTAAACTTCTTATTAATTTATCATTAAAAAATATATAAATTTCGACAAAACCGATATTTGTATAACATATAATTGTATCATTTATTAAATATTAATTATATATTATTAAATGTGTTTAATATGTTTAAATGTTCATATTTTGATTTCAAAAATTCATTTCAAATATCAATTTTCAATTTCCACACCTCAGATGCAATCAATATATCAGATAATATCAGATTTTTAAAGAACTAGCATATACAAACTAAAAAGGCAACAAGTCAAATAAACATGAATTAATTGTATTTATTATATCTAAACTAGGACAATAATAGAAAAATCTGTATAAATAGAAAGAAAGAGAAATAATAAATTGTAACAACAAGAGAATATCTAGATCAGTGGAACATCCTGAAGGAGGATAGAGACATTTGTCTTCCCCCCCCTTTGAAAATTTTAGATTTATCTCTTGAAACTGTTATATTTTTCAACTTCTAAAACATTAAAAACACGATAAACAGTACTCATCATAAGTTTGCCCATAATACTTAATATAATACTTAATGCAATAGTTAATGTAATACTTTAATATGAAAAACGATATACACAATTTAAAGTATTACAAAAAACAGCAAAAATTACTTCGCAAATTGTTCTCTTTGAAATTATCAGCTAATTGCATCACTAATCAAAACGCAATAGATAACTAAAAGCGCATTACCCTGTGGCCAGTACAGTATTATTGGCTTTAAATCTATGAATATTGCCGTCTTCCAGCGACAATGCCAACACTCCCTTACACTGCCCGTTCTCCATTATTAAATCAGTCGCAAAATACTCAACAAAATAATCAGCATCGTACTTCAAAGACTGAAAGAAAACAGAACGCAGCGAGATCAAAAACGACTCAATTATATAATATCAGTATGGAAATGTCATACGATAACGATGATGTCAATGTTGTGTGTATTGGATGATGCGTTAAAATAAAGCAAAATTTATATATTTAACTTTTCAAGAAATTAAACAATCTTCCTAAATCTTCGTTTGTATGATAATAAAGAAAAATTCATCTCTGAAATGAAATTTTCTTGCAAAAAAACGTTATAAATTGCTGATCTGTATAAAAACATATTTAATTAATATTCAAGGATAATTTGTCAAGGCTTAGTAGCAGAGTGGTTAGAACATTGAACTCAAAAACAACTGGTCCAGGTTTGAATTACTGTTCTGCTAACTTTCTGTACCCTTTAGTAAAGTACTTCATTTAGCGGCTACATTTAAAACATCTTTCAAACAAAACAATAATCTATGATGTTAAACTTGAACGAATTAAAATTAATAATATTAATAATCCCAGCACCAGTTATTAGAAATATTACAGGTCTTTAATAATATAAATTGTTAACTTAACAATTTTAATAATATTGACTGTTAACTTAACTATTAACTTTAATTAATTTATAAACTGAAACAATAAAACATCTAAAGCATGACCCACCCTTCCATATAGAGTATGTAGCATAGAATGCCCAGTTCTGTCTGCCACACAGCATGCCCTATGTGCCTGCCCCCCCTTACCAAAATCTAAACTCTGACCACCAAAAGCTCTCTGGTAGATTTTACCATTATCCATACGACTAAACGGCATACCATAGTTCTCCAGCTAAATACAGAAACAACAAATTTCAGGTAAATATAGAAACAAACTGCAGCTAAATATAGAAATTCACACTGCAACTAAATATAGAAACAGTTAAACTTAAGTTCAATATGCAAAGTCAAACTACAGCTAAATATATAAGCAGTAAATACAGACAGTAAATTGATTTTCTTAGTAACATCCATTTGCTTTACGCATTAACTTTCATACTACAGAAAATCATACTTAAACATAATACTTACAATATTTCTAATGATATTTTAACACTACCTAATAATATCCTTAAAATACATTAGAAAAAAATGCCTGTCAAGGCATGTTAGAGAACTGGTTAAAACGCTGGATTCAAAATCAATAGATCCAGGTTCGAATCCCACATAGCTCGTTATTTTTTCTAACTATCTGCACCCTTTAGTAAGACGCTTAAATAGACAGCTACGTCTTCAAACGTAACGCTTATATGTCACAGACCTCAATAACAGACTTGGGAGCCTCCTCACACATGTACTGTATGGCATCCTGGTCCCCCAGCCAATCAGAACCCTTCACCGTATCGTAAAAATGATACTCCCAACGATCAACCTCAGCATTTGCCAGTGCGGCATTTATCCCTCCCTGCACATGGCAATTACCGTCGCGATTAGAAGATGAATTATAATATTTTACAAACTCGCTGCATTCTTTAGAAAGGCGCGTAAATTCAGCAGTAATAAGTAACCAGAATTTATAATCGTCATTTACATACGTAATTTACGATGTAATCCATACTTTAGAGTCACAGCCTCGATGAGAATTACTTGATTATGTTAAAAAAAATATTACTCGCTTTAACAACAGCGTCATTTATAGCTATATCTTTCACATTATCTAGCAATTACAACTCATTTCAGCTAAAAAAAAGTGTCACTATAAACTTTAAAGGGGCATACTTTGACAAAATGCGTAATAAAAATATTAGAAACATTAATATTGAAACAAAGAGTAAAAAGTTTTTTTATTTTAAATCTTTATTTATGCTAAATAGTTTTACACTATTTAGCATAAATAAAGATTTTAAAATCTCTAATACAATATTTATTTAACACGTTATTTGAAGCCAACAATGCACAGCTACTGACCTGTGCTGCCACCGTGTGAGAACGAGTGGGAAATAATTTAGTGATACACGCGGTCTTAAATCCCTTACTAGCCAGACCAAAGGCTGCACGAAGGCCCGCCCCTCCTGCCCCAACAACAATAGCATCGTACTCGTGATCGATCACTGGATAATCACGGCTTATCTGTATGAGGAAATGCAAATTAGATAAGCTTCAATTTACTGCGTTTGTAATTGATGCATCGCTAAAAAACTGTTTTCGAATATTTATCATAGATGATTAGTTTATGTAAAATGTTTAAATTTCAATTAACTATGTCGAAAGAATCTTTTAGATTAATTACTTTACAAATTATAACTGAAAGTTTGTTTATAAAATGTAGCTTTACTTTGTATAAATAAATGTATATTCATTTAAAAATTCAACTTCAGCAAGATTAAATTTAAGTAATTAACATTAAACCTAGTTAATATTCTATAATATTTGCGCTCAACCAGTTAGCAAATCTTAAATCTTCAATATTCCTACATCAAACATAATTTAAAACCTACACAAATCTCTATATGCACTTCTAAATATAATGATGATGCATTTGCTTTAAGTATACCTCAACAAAGTTATAACTTAATTACACTATAAGCATAAATAATAACTAACAACCATAAGGCAACACGACTATTAATCAGAATTTATATTCATTTAGTGCTGCTTGAGTTGTAATTAAAACTCTAAGTAGATGTTAATAAATATCACAAGAAAGCTATAATATATAAACCATTATTACCCGTCATTGAGAATAGCTTACAGAAAAACACTTATAAAATAAGAAACAATAAAGTATCATTATACAATATAACTGTTTGAAATCACTAATAATCATAATCATTCAATGATTGAATGATACGATGACTAATCATTCAGTACACGACTTCAATTACTATTTATAATTCAATGAATTAAATAACTATTCAGTCAGTTAAAAATGAATAGCATTAATGACTATTCGGTGATTCAAACGACTACATATCATTTAGCTATTAATTGAAGTAACTACTAATCATTCTATCACAGACTGATATATAATAAGTTTTAAATCTGTGGACCAAATGACTACTGAAACTTGAACTACTATATAAATTGAAAACTGAAGTAATTACTATTCGATTAGAGTAACTGACTAATTACTAACTAAAATCTCACCTGTTGAGAACTACCGTGCTTAGCATCAGTGCTGCGTCCGTGAACTCGAAAACTAAAGTCCCTAGCTGACACTAGGGGTCTAGCTAGCGACCCCGCCTATATAAATACCATTCACACATCAAAAATATGACGCAAAAATGTATTAAATTATAACTACAACCATTAACAATAACAAGATTTAGAATATTTCATGAGAATTTAGTCATACTAATTTTAAATTTCGGGTATGACATTAGAATACACAAAAATTAAAAATAAATGAAATAAAGCCGATTTGTACAATGATTAACTTAGAAAATTCATGTAACACAATCGGTATAGCTGAGGCAATATTTGGACATTACAACAAAATATCACATATTGTGTAGCATGGGATTATGTAACAAATCTAAACGCTTAGCACTCAATTATGATTAGACTATATTTGCATGCACACCTTTTGTTCATTTTTTAACATGTATTTTAACCTCAGATACCTTAATTTTAAGCAATAATTGAATAAGCATAATGTTTTTTCTCTATCTTGCAAGTTAAGTACTTTTATAGGACTCAAAGATATAAAATCACATGCCCTCTACCTTATTTTTATTAGTTTTCTAATTTTGACCAATATTAAACGCCAAATTAATGACAATGTTGGAGAGTGCCATAAATGAACCAGTTCGGTCCACTTTTATGATAAATCTTAAAACTTTATAAGGCAACAAAAAATTTTTTTTTTTCTTCATTCATCAGGTCATAGCAAAGTCAACTGTAAACACCTACCCCACCCCCCTCCCCATCCCCAGGCCCCGCAGTCACCTTTAACCGAATAAATTCTCCATGTAATCCTATTTTTTATCATTTTAACATTCATCGCAAATTTCGCATTAATTTTTTTATTTCCCCCGTGAGCCTAGCCGGAAGTGAATTTATATCCTACATTTGTTTTAAAAATTAACAAGTAAACAACCCCCCTCCCCCATTCATTCATTATAAGTTCAACGTTCATTCTACGCATTATGACGCATTATTTCCCTCGTGCGCCTAACCGGAAGTAGATATATTTTCTAAGTGATTAGGTTCCCCCGTGACTCACTAGGAAGTGATGAGTGAAATAGCGTGAGATCCTTAAAGTCTGCGCCGCCATTACGTCTCTTTATCCAACCTTCACTTACGAATATAAACCGCAAGGTGGCAGTTGTATCGAATACAATTCATCAATTTTGAGCACAAAATGTGTAAAAACTTTTATGTGACGAGGGGATTAGTTAAAATGTAGAGGGCAAGTCTTGAAAACACGCGTTTAATGGTTAATTTAATAACAGCAGTGGTGAGAAGTGATTAAAATAAGGATTTGGAAAGAGATGCGCTTCAGCAACAGAAATTTAGAAATTTCGAGCATGAAATAGTTAGTAAATTTTCTTATGTAGAGAGAATTTGTCAAATATATCTAAGTCTTGCAACTACACGTTTAATGGTTAATTGAATAGAAGCACTGATCAGTAGAAGTTATTCAAATCAGAAAAGATTTTGAAGAGAGGTGCACATCAGTTAACCAAATTAGGCAATGTTGAGCTCGATTAGAAATCTCAATGAGTTATAATATAACTTCCAAGGGATAACATATCCAGTGCTGTAATCACAGCGAGGGTGTGCCGAGTGGCATAACAAGGATTTCACTAAAGGGGAGGGGGGGGGGGGACGGATTACGTGTGACTTAAAAATAAATTATTTCATTACTTTTTTCTTTGTAGATCTAATTAAGATCTGAGTCAAACTTCTTTCCCATTGTCTTGTAATGGTTATTTAACAAGATTGAAGCGATATTCAACTATTGTCAAATCTATGCAATTGTTGTAGAATGATTAAATATAGTAAAACTAAATTGTTTAAGGCCTATTATTGATCGCAACTTTTCCACTTTTGTATGCATTCTTAACAACTTTTAAATCTTTAAAAGTTAATGTTATAATGAATGAATAATGTTAAAACATTATTCTTTATTTAATCGCATGGGGGCATCAATTTATATTTTTCTGAGTCCTTCCATAGCCATGTGATCCCAGTGCGAAGGATAAGGGAGGGGGATACCTTGGGATCAGTATTTTAAAAAAAATCAGCACTCATTAAATAGATATTGTCCGGATGTATAATAGAAATACATTAGACCAACATACAGCTAGAATAATTGTATATTTTTCTACCGCAAGCTATATGTATACATTTAGAGTTATTTCTAATACTGTTTACAATAATTCTTGACACACTTAATTATTTATTTTAACTTAAAACTTTCTAATATCATTTAGCGCTATATTAGAAAATCATTTTTTATGAAAATTTTAACGCCGAAAAAGTTTAGACCTGATCTGCTACAGGCAGTGCAATTACGAGGTGTCCAAATTTTCTAAATTAAATGATATATGGAAGCCTTTCTCTTAGTCAATACATGCCTATAGTATTTATATCAAAATTGAACTAATCAATTTTTGACAGATTTTTCAAATTCTAGATCAAACCTTCGCGCAACCTTAGGGGTTACTCGAATACTCGTAACCCCTAAGTAAAAAAGCCTTTTCTGGGACGGCTGTGCTATATGTAGATTAGTTCACAAAATCAATTACATGTATACAGATCAATTTAAAGTATATATCCTACACAATACAAATCGGTAATTACGGTGCACGTTAAAACTTTGTTATTCAATATCAAATATAAATATTTTAAACAACTCTACAATAAGATGTTAGTCTCTGACATAACTCTGACAGTATTTTGTCAACTGGCAACCTATTACACTCTGCTATAAGAGTAATGTGTCTTGTCATCACTTGTTTTTTTCTTGCTTTGCAGAGTCGGACTGTCCGATAAGTATCATTCTGCTGATTATAACATTAAACCAATCTAACTCTATATATACTTGTAAAAGTCTAAATTTTACTAAACGAGATTTTTTCCTGAATAATCATTCTCGTGCTAGCAACTGAGCATTATGTTAGCGGTTCGTATCCGCTGATTTACGATCCACGCGTGAGAAAACGAAGAACAGCCTTGCTTTGCGGAAGCGCGCACCTGGCAACTCGGTTTTACGCGGGCTTATAAAAGCGCTCATGAATATTCTTTCTTCAAAAACTACATCTGTCACAGCGTTCGTCTGTCAATCCAAGCGCGCGCAAAACGGGCCAAGAAGAGTGTAAACAAAAAGAGGTGGGCAGCTTTTGGGATAAAATATTAGCTGCTCTGGCAGAGGCTAAGTAGTGTTATAGCTTGTATTAAACTGCGGGCTATTTCTGTAACTATAACTGAGCTTGTGTGCGCGGTTTATCGGTAAAAGTAACATAGATCAGAAATGCCCAAGGAACGCGTTCGACTCGTTTCTAAGGTAATGAATATTGTTGTTGTTCCTGTCAACGTGATGTATTGTTAACGTAAATAATGTTGAGTAACTTTGGTAGGAATGTCAAAAGTACAAGTTATGAGTGAGAGATGTTATTGTGGTAAGATTTTTACTATGTTTTCGGTATTTTCTTTGTATGCGATGGTAATAAGGTAACTTTTCCGTCTGATTCTAATGAGAAGTAGGCCTACTATAATAGTTCAACTTTGACTCGAGTAAGTTTACTGTATAGATCATTGTTCTACAGATTATCTAACATTTTTTTCTATTTCTTACTGTTTTTTTAAACCATTAAATGTAAAAGAAATGTTAAATTATTGGCAGAGTATTATATTCGTAGATTGTTATTATTAAATGTATTGTGCCGAATCTCTGACTAATATTATTTATGCCTACGTTACAATTTCATTGCATAATTTGAAGAGGTGCAATTTTATGAACATGTTTAAAATAAACGACAAAGGTTGATTAAATAAATTAAAATTAATTTTTAACTGCATTCCTGTGTATGTATATATAGCGTATAGGCCTACTCAATGGTCATAAGCCAATTTTAAATAAAAGTTAAAAATTCATTATTCAATTTTAGCTTTTAATCTATAAAAATTAATTATTATCATCTCTCAATTACTTATTATTAAATGCTTACTTAGCCTCTCTAAAATTCAAATTCAGTTACCGTGATGCTACATGCTAAAATTATAAACGCCGAATAAAGCTGATACTTTCTATGATTTTAGTACCCACTGGGCAAGGTTATCGAGTTCAAAATTAATTTTCCCATTGTGACTAAAGTACTGCATGTATTAACATCCCATATATAACAAAGCTGTGCTCATGATATTATTGTGTCGATTATTTAGATCAGAACAAAGCCTTTATTCTTACATTTAAGTTGCAGCTGTTCCTTCTTGATTTTCGACTCTTTGTTACAGTCGTCTGTCGATGGCTTCCCGCCCATCAATTTCATGAAAACATTGCGCCTGATGAATTTTTTTTAAATCTATAAACTTGAATCTAGCCTCTTTATTAAGTATAGCTAGTATGTGTTCTATTGGGGCATAATTCGATACTGTTTCAAAATTGAAGGATTTCCAGACTGTGGGTCCAAGTTGTAATCCAGTTCTCTTCAAACTCCGAGATACTTGAAATGAACATTTGATGATAGAATTTATTAAATATTTGTATAAAAAGTATCTGAATCCGTCGTTGATCCTATTTATCTATATTATAAAAAATTACAGTATTGCGTAAGGGTATATACTATATAGATTACTTTCAAAATATAATGTCGTGTTACATTCGTGAGTGTTTACAGAAACGGACAATAAATGTTGAAATTTTATATGATTCAAGAAATCATTCTCAGTTATCTTTCATATTTTTTTCTAGCCGAACTTTTGTTTGCTTTTACGCAATATTTCCTGTAAATTACAATACTGAGTCAAGGTTTGTTCTTTCTCATTCTCGCGGAGTTTTTTTGCGAAGAATGTTGACGGTTGTTAGTCTACGTGAAATGTTGAGCCAATAAATTACTTAGATCAAGTTAGCTCATGTGTACGCACTTCTACAGGAGCCATACGTGCCGTAGAGTTTGTTTTCAAACATCTTGAGACTTCCGTAACAGCTGTTTATCTGTTCTGAAGGAAAAGCATTGAGAGAAGATTAATGAAATTATAAAAATTAAATTTATTTGTAGCGATTGAAATCGAATGATTTTTCCGTTTGACCGAGTGTCATTTGCATTTAACGTGACAAATTCATAATCAGGAATTAATACCCTGAGATAAATTATGATTATCGGGTAAAAGTTCAAATAAAGTAAAAATATTGACAAAGACAGACAAACGTTCATAATAAGTAAATGTAATACCCGCATTCAGTTTTTCTTCATTGTTTAACATATTTATTTTCTATTTGTAAATCCTGTAAAAGTCACATAGTTAACTACTTGATTGTGTAATATTATTTGTTTATGTTTTAAAATAGGATTTAGTCAGTCAGAATTCATCACCATATCCAATGGAAGTCATCCGCTCTGATCCAATAGAAGTAAGTTACAAATTATAATACAATAGATATGTTACTGATATCGTACAAAAATATTTGATTTACTTTATCGTGATAATATGTAGCGAGTTAATGAATCATATGTTTGTTCAGTGGCGTAACTGCCGTGGTAGCGGCTACAGCAATGCTGCGGGGCCCGGGCGTGTTGGGGGGCCCGGCGCGACCAACAATAAAAAAAAATCGTGAGAACAATGAAATAATTCATAAGTTGAACGCTTTTTTAATAACCTAGTATTGTATGTGTTGAAAATCTTTTACAAATGAGTAGGCCTAATGACTAAAAAAGGGTCATCATGTTAAAATGTGTTATTAGTTAGTATTTTTGAGAGTAAAATAGGGAAATTAACTGAATGACATTGTTAATTGAAAAACATTGAAAACTTGCTGTGGGGCCCGTGGTCAGATAGTTACACCAATGTTTTTTTTACAATATGATTACGTTGTCCATTTCTATGCAATAATGAATATACAGTAGTTATTTTATGAAAACACCAAAAATGTAAGATCGAAAAACTGAAACTGATCCAAACAATCGATGATATTTAATTTAACATTGTCTTAAAAGATCAAGAATATCGCCACTAAATGTTGCAATTTCTTTCATACGTTTTTGTTGTTTAAATCGTTTATTTATCTTCAGCATTTGTAATAAATTTACAATAATTCGGCTAGACATAATAATATTAATGCATCGTAGAGATAATAATATGTTTGAAAGAGGATCTTCCCATTTTGCCATCTGCGCCCTATAATAGTATTCAACGTAAAAATGTAGCGAAGCTTCGTGCAAACTATATCATCAACGTTTCACTTCTTATTAGCAGAAGAAAACAATTTACATCTGCGTAATAAACGCGATGCAGACTGGTTCCTATTCGATTCAGGAAGGCAATAAATCTTGAATCTGCCTCAGTTTTTAAGATGCTAATCAGTCCAGATGCATTCCATTAATGAGAACATTTTGTGATCATAATAGATTCTTATGATGAGTGTGTTTATGTAATGCGGTATATGTAAACAAGATGACTATATCTTGAAATTTATTTAATTGTACCTTTTTAATTAGTTTTTTTCCGAGTTGTTTTTTAAACATTACTTTACAAATAACAATGTTCATATTTTGCTTTCGAACTTTATCAAAATATAAACCGTAATATTTTTATGCTTCCATTGGTTTCTTACTACTTTTGTGATTATAAAAATTGAAAAGTTAGGGAATTGGAAAAGTTCTATTTATAATTACAAGCGTTTTCATACATTTACCAGTACCGTAATCTGGATTTTATGAATAAACTCTATTTTTATCCGGAAAGAAGACATAAAAAACCTTGATCGTTGAACAAATATAACCGAGCTGTACTAAATGCACACAGCTCGGTTATATTTTCTTAAAATTATAACAGAGTATTTAACTAATCATGTTAAAATATAGTTTACAAAATTTCTGTAGTTTTCAAATATTCATTTTAATGTTTCATAATAAAAAATCGTTCAGTGTATAATCTATATATTACCTCTATAATGCCAAGCACATATCATAATACCAACACTATATCTCAGTCATTAAGGTTAGCCTCAGTAGGCTCAGTGGGTCGTCGTCTAGTTTAATCTGAATTCTCGTTGAGCAACAGGGAGCGTCATGATAGATGGATCATGTACCATCTTGTAATGATAGCTGTGTGTTGCGATGTTTTAGTATGTTGAAGGATGATATTTGTCAATAATGTCTTGATATTTTATTAATGTTTCGAGATCGCGGAGGATGCTGTTTTATTCTTAAATCCAGTTGCTTCAACTCAGCGTGAATTCTAATGAATTTAAACTGTAGTCTTTGCTTCTGGTGAAACCAGAGACAGATATTTTAGATGAAACTGAAATGATCAAATTTAACAAATTTAACATTTTATTTGAAGTCAGTTGGTGTTAATTTAAATTAGAAACGGTTTAAGGAGCTATCAAAATTGAGAAATAAATTATGATGCAAATAAAATGCTACGCAAACTTCGTAAAAAGATTCACGATAAAACTATTACTTATTCGAAAATTAGGCCTATAATTTATATACATTATATGTGCAAAAATTTAAACAGATTTATTGAGAGAAGAAAAGTTTTGATGATCGCAAATCGCTTTCCCTAGAAACTAAAGCTATATTTGCCCGAGTATTTTTTGGTTTATTATATAATTTATATTTGTGGATCTATTAGGCCTATAAGAAATTTTATTGCTCCCTTGCAATATGCCTCTTTGCATCCTGTCAATTATCAATTAGCCAACTGACAATAGACATTTGAATGTCTGATTCAAATGAGAATAAAATAAAATAATAAGACGTCTGTGAGCCTTGATCCAAGTTTACTTATTTTATTTATTTCATGATTAGTGTGTAGTCATTAAACATTTGCTTTAAAACCTGTCCATGGACGGGGTCTAGTCTTTGGATTTAACGTATTTAACGTTTAACAATACAAAAAATAATTGTTTGCAGTGTTAAATCTGTCAGTTTAACGTCAGATTTAAACTAGATGTAGGTCAATGCGAAATCGAGAACTGAATGACAACCTTAAAAAGGTCGTCATTTATTTTTTTAGATGAACTGAATTCCTTACTTCAATGATTATCAAATTATATTATCATTAAAACATCTTTCGTTTCGTGTTTCTATTTCATAGTTTGTTTCAATTTGTTTTCTTTCGGCGAATAAAATACACACAAAATGCTACTTTTATGTAATCAAATTCAATCTTATATCAGATTTTCATCGAGCAAAGTGTTATTAAAATAACTTTCTTCATAAGAATCTCATCTCATGTTATCACATCTGATATTTTCCAGCACACTTCTATTTTACACAGTATATAATGTTAGAATAATATTGTTCTGACTATTTGTTATATTACCGAAAGCCACAGCATGTTATAAATAATTACCAAACGTATAGAGTTACAAGTTTTGCTTGGCGCATTTTTTTATGCTGAGCGATATGGAAAGTATCTGGCATTAGAGCTCATCTTTATTGATAAGTTTATATATTTCGAGATCACGGACAGTTCCCGCTGTTTGTGTTTTTAACGAAAATGTCGGAAGTAGAAGTTATAATACTCTTATTATGCTCTTATCTTCAGATTTCATCATTCTCAGACAGAGTCTATCTAAATTGCAGATAAACATGTTACTATTGTAATTTAGAGAAAGAGAATTGAATTTAAAATATTTTCGTTGTTAGTTTCAATTTTATATCAACTATATTTCTATCCGAAAGCATTGCGGTGGTTCATTATACGATGGATGCAACGTGTCCGATTTCAAACCGAACAGAACACTATAAACAGATTGTTTGTGATAATTTTGGCATTAAATACACCGGTGTATTTATTTATAGATAAATACATACATTTATCAATAAAAACATTAGTGTGTTTCTATATATACACCGAGTGTAATTATATACCGAGAGGTATTTGAATTATTTGAAACTAAGTACACATGTTTATAAATAAATATGTGTACTTAATTTAATAATTAAGTACACATAAAAATACACCGGTATACTTTTATATATACACAGGGTTTGCATCACACAACACTTTTAAAATTCAAGAAGCTTATATTATATTGCAACGGACAACGTTACTTCAAATATTAGTTCTCTAACTTGTGAACGAAGCTTCTACGGCTATGCAAAGACACTATAAAACTGCAAGTAAATATCAAAACTGTGCAATGTTTTAAAGGTGTTCTCTGTACTCAATAAAATACTGCATAATAATTAAATACTACTAAATACTCTGTATAGATTTATTTATTACAGCACATACAATATTTTAAATTTAATTCTCAGTTGCAAGTGCTCAATTTAAAATTGTCAATTTTATAATAAAATTTAAATGTTGATTTTTTTAGTTATAAAATATGACATTTACGCCATTTTCGCTAGATGGCATGGCAATCAAACTATGCTTTGACCTTAATCTATAAAATAAGAAAACAATTATAAGTTTTGCTGTAACATTTTGAAACGAATTAAGAAACTAAAAAAGTGCATTGGAATGAATCACTAAATTACTGTGCAAAAAAATACTCAACGGATAGTCTGAATATACAGAATGTTCTGTATGAATATACAGAATATTCTATCTCTTTAAAAAAATCAGCATAGCCCAATGGCGGATTCCAGGCAGCCATTTTAACTTTAAAAACTAATTTAACTAAATTTTGATTATAATGTGCAAGACCTATGTTTAGTACAGCTATTTCATTCGGCTATGACGTCATCTGGTTTTAGTGACGTTGTCTATAGTAAAACATTTTGTGAATTAACCCAACTGTAAGAAATCGGTACATATTTATGGATTCCATGCACGTGTACGTTCTCTGAAACTGGCCATTGGTATATATTATGCCCTCTGAAACCGGCCACTGATATATAATATAATACATTATATTGCAACGAACAAAGTTGCATCAAAAAGTTAAAGCTTTCCCGAAAGAAAAGAGAGACAATCCGCCAATCATTGGCGTTTTTGTATCTTGTATGGTTCCCACTCTACTATGAGGAAGTAGAGCGGATGGGCAAG
This sequence comes from Oconnorella tubifera, assembly GCA_034700105.1. Lineage (NCBI taxonomy): Eukaryota > Metazoa > Annelida > Clitellata > Enchytraeida > Enchytraeidae > Oconnorella > Oconnorella tubifera. The sequence goes on along the minus strand of JAQIXG010001873.1, from coordinate 24 downwards.
TTTCTGAAGCCGTGATGACTTCAC
>JAQIXG010001872.1:0-19792 GCA_034700105.1 Oconnorella tubifera | reverse complement strand
ATAATACAATGAAATAATCTTGCTCTTAATTATGCAACGTTGACCTCTGATAAATGAAATATAATTCTGGAGCTTCACAAACAGAAATACAAACATACAAAGCATGTAAATTTTACTATTAGATAAGCCTGTGTAATTATTGATTGTTTATTTACTATTTTATGTTTCATCTGTGGTTATGTAGATTAAGCTACAAATTTCATAGTTTAGTTAAAAAAAATGGTGTGTTTTTGTTTCAGTTATCTACAACTATGTTCAGCGTCCATTTGTTCATATGTCATGGGAGAAAGAGGAAGCTAAAAGTAGACATGTTGACTTTCAGTGTGTCAAGAGCAAGTCGATCACAAATCTTTCAGAGGCTACAGAAGCTACTGGAGGCACAGATCCAGTTATTGTTGGAGGAGTTGCACTTGCTGTAGACCTTGCACCATTGCAGGGTGAAGGCTTTCCACTTATCCCTCTCCCTGAAGGCGCTGGTCATCTTGTTAATGAACCCTATCCAAATGAGCAACCACCACCTGATTCTTTTGAAAATGAATGATGAATATTTTATTCTGTCTTTAAAAGATGCTTGAACTTTTTTTAATGGCTATTTTAATTCATTATTTCAGAGATCGTACTTAGGAGACAATCTCTCAGATCTTTTTTCTTCAACCTCCAGGACTCCCTTGTTTTTAACAATTCACTTATGATACTGTTTTGATCTTCTTTTAGAAAATTTTAATATTATCTTGGTACAGAACCTACCTTCCAGCATTCCTGAATATTTTATCTTAATTTCAGTTTGCTCATCATTTTAAATTTGATAATATTTTTTAAATGGTCTTTTGTGCTACTTTCAACAGTTGAGTGATACAGATAGGGAACATCATGAGAGAGGTGACATAATAAGGAAAATATTTTTAAAATGAATATAGTAGATATGCAGGAGTTAGACAGTACAGTGCTAGGTACTGAATTTCATTTTGAAGTTGTTAATGCTGAATAATTCATTATTGTTTGAGAAACATAAGCTTCAGGACATCTGCAACCGTCCCCACTGCTATTCCTCATTTTATATGTTAACTTCTGAACACATGATCCCTCCCAAAGTGTTGCTTGCAATGTCGTGTTATTCTTTTTTGAGGCGAATGGATTTTTAGTATTAAACACTTAACTTTCATTCTACACCTGATATATATGTTTTCAAGCTTAAGCTACTGTCATTAATATTGTATCATTGTGTATTTAGTTATTTATTAGCACACAACTATTCATTCTATTTACTGTGTTATGCTTTTACATAAACTTTTAATTTCTATCGGTTCCTCATTTTCTCTTCTCTTAACTTCCTATCCATTTTTGTTATCCTGTATTCTTATCCTTTTTTCTGTTCAAATTTTTCAAGTCAATGGCATGCACAATTAATTATTTATGGTGAGCATTGTGCATATGAATACAATATGTTATACATTACATATTATATCAATAAATTTTTCAAAATGATATATACTGCACTTTCCAATTCTGCATTTTTTTAATTGTTTAGGTAAATTAGATTTTAAAGTACTTATTAATACAGGCATGGCCGCCGCCAAAAAAATTTCCAGGGGGGGGGCAAAAAAAATTCCAGGGGGTCGGCAAAAATATAAAACCATCCGAATCTTTTCCAAGAATTTTCTGATTATAATAAATTCCCTGAAAACACTGTATGAAATATCAAAAAATTTGACCAGAAGTCGAGCGTTTCAATTGCTTCATGCCACGCGATCGCCAAATTTTATTATTTGCCTTAGAGTCGTTGCCGGATATTCCACGCAGCTTGAACCTATCACCAATCAGCTGCAGCATCAAGACTTAGACTTGTTTTCAGCATTGAAACATATCAAGTACTTGAAAGAAAAGTTCAAGTCTATCGGGAAAATGCCATACAGGAATTCAGCTCCATCTTCGAGCTGGCGGAATTGGATGCTGATGAACTGGATGTAGAATTAACTTGTCCACACTTAGCGACAGAAACATCGAACAAATACACCTGCAGACACACTAAGAGTATATTCGAAGAACTGTTTTTGTGCCATAACTTGATTCGTTAATAGCAGCGTTTGAAAATCGATTTTTGGAAAAAAAATTCGGGTGCCTTTGATTTGTTTTTCTTGCATCCGAAAAACTGCAAAACTATCAATAGCGGATGAGTACATGGAAAATTCAAAAAACCTAAAAAACATGTACGGAAACCTACATGACAATTTCTTAGCTGAAGCAAGATGTTGGTATTAATTTGGAAACATTTCAACTAACAACATCAACGCCGGTTCACTTGACTTCGTTGAAGTACTTAAAACATGCGGACACATTTTATCCGTCTGTTCATGATGCACTCTGCATATGCCTATCACTAGTTGTGACGACTTGTACAATTGAGAGATCCTTCAGCACCCTTCGACGTGTCAAAACATGGCTGAGGTCTACCATGAGTGATGAACGCTTGTCTGCACTATGCATGATGAGTCTTCACAAGGAACGACTCCAGAAACTTAAGACTAATTTTGTTGAGGAAGCTGTAAAATGATTTTGTATTCAAGATAGAAAAATTTAATTTTGTTAAAAAGAAGTTAATTTTTGTGTTCATATTTTGCTATATTAATTTATTAATAAAAATAAAATCCGGGGGGGAGCGCCCCCTGGCGCCCAAGGCTGACTTATTATAATAGTTATAGAACATTAAAGAGAAAAAAAAATAAATAAAAAAGCCTATGCTGTGGTATCGAGACCTAAAATCATAGAAAGACGAAGAACGAGAACAGTAGAAAAGAAACAGATAAAATTATGGTATCCATACATTTGCTATGGTGTCACTTCCTCGGTAGTCACTTAATTAGGAACAGATACTCGGCGGTCACTTGCTTGAGTCTTTTACTCAGGTTACACTTAGTCGGTCGTAAACAATAGTCGAGTCGAGAATAATCGTCGTTTAACCCGGGCTTCATTGTTCTGGACATTACGGTTTCATTGGCGTTCTTTTTAGTATTAAGCCTTGTAAGATTAATTGCGAAGTTGGTCTGCATGATAGGGTGGTTGCTGGATTTGTCTTTCTTTGAAGTGTGCGTCACAATAATCATTTTTACTATTGGTAGTTAAGTAGACCTAGTCCGGCCGAGTATCTGTTCCTGAGTAAGTGACTACCGAGGAAGTGTCACCCTAGCAAATGCATGGATATCACTTTCTCTTATCTAATACCACCATAATCAATACGCCGATACTAATTACTTAATCTAAATGAATCAATATACATAACAACACCAGGTTTACTTTAAAAATATTTACAATATTGTCTTTATATATTAATTTAAATATTACGTTACATGATACCATAAGATATGTCGTATAAAATAAATCGTCAAGAATTATAAATTTTAGTGTAAATTCACAAGTCTTAGGCCTACAGTTAAAAGGCAATATCTCAAATATAAAACTATACAATTCAACAGTATAATCAAATTATTAAGCATAAAAAATTAAATACTAATCTTCGACAAACTAAAGTCGATTATTTTGTCGACTAAATTGATCCGAATACAAGTCAGAATTTCACAGACGGAGAATCTTATAAATAATGAATCTTATATAACTCTGAATAGTCGAAAAATGTAATTGTTTCATTAATAAAGCGTTTATAACAGTGTTTGTTATAAACGCTTATAAGCGTTTATTTACTGTTTTATTTACTGACTCAAAAGTATAGCCATTCCAAACTAATGTTTTTATCCACTCCATTTGTTTTTATAAAAACATCGGAAATGAAGTATCGAGGTAATAAAATAACTTTAAATGTAAAATTTGTCTTCTTCCCGTATATCTATGAGCCTTTACAAAGTTTACAATGTCTGTAATTATGTTCAACTTGAAAACACTTACTTAATTAAATTAACTCAATCTTATAAACTAAAACATCGAATTCACCAATTACATCTGTATAAAATTCAAAATTGCGTCTGCAATAAAAAAAATTATAAAAAAATTAAATTCAATTCTTGCCAAGCTACACTCAACCGATTTTTCAACTACGCTTCTGCGCTTGCTCTTCGACATATTCTATGCAGTCACGCTTATGGAGGCATTGCGTGAAAATGAGCTTGTACTTCCGATCTTAAATCGTTCTGATGAAGACTAAACAAACACTGAGTGTTGCAGCGACACAATTTTGGGATTTTTTTGTTTAATATTTGGTTTCCTGCATTTTGCTTTATTTATTTTATTTGGACAATTTCATGTTCTTGTTATGTATAACGTGCATTAAGAATTAGGATGTTAATTATTAAATGTTATATTATTCAAACCCTTGGTGACCACTTTGCAATTTACCTTGGTGACCACTTTGCTATTAATTCTCGTCTATTACAATGTTGATAAGTATCAATGTTGATGCATTTACGATAAGTGTTTTAAATGCTGAATAAAACTTATACAATTTTTCATTCATTGGTGTCATTAAATTGTCCATAAAAAGTGATTAATGTGATTTTTAATTGCAACTTCTTAAATTACATAGAATATAAAAATTAAAGCAATTTTAATTTAATTCAGGTAGATCAGAGTCTATTGATAACTTTTAGCATGATATACAAGGAAAAAATTATTATATGTTATCAAAATTATATGTAAGCCTACTTCGTCTACTACACCAAATGCTTCAACCAAAACCACCTTATAAGTGTCTCCTAATCCCCCACTTAGCCCTTTCGATCCTCAACCCCACTTAAAATTGATCAATTCCAAACAACTTTAGTACTAGTTCTACAATTATTTTGACTACAAAATATTTTTAAACTCCCTCTTTCACCTCGAACAAATCATGCCGATTACTGACTGCCACACATCATTGCATACCGAGACCTTTCGCTAATAATTCTTCCCTGACAACCGAGTTTTGCATTTCTTCCATAGATTTCATGATACCATTAGTAAGACTATTGTCATGGACAGTGCACGGTGCCAGGGTCATGTGACCAGAACGTGGCATGGCGTTGCTATGACGCGCCGCATACAAACAGCGTCAATATACAAGCATTACAAGACATTGCCAACATAGAGTTCCAGTGTTCATATTGCTTTGCTATTTGATAACAGTTTATTAAATTTAGTATTTGATTAATTAATATGGGAAATTGCAAATCTATTTCTACGAAAAGCGGAAACAGGTAGACATAATATTATATCGAATCATTTATCTAGAATATTATATATAGATCTTTATTCGCCACACACGGGCAGTTAACAAACAAATAATTATATATTATATAAACAAACAACGGTGCAGACAATTAGTGTGCAAATTAAAAAAGAAAAAATTCAAACAATAAATAAATAAGTTCAGATAGATTCAAATACAATTAAATAGATATGTGAAATAGAAGTAATTACTTGATTCTAAAACATTAATCACAAATATATACTTGAGCTGTAATTAATACATTATTAACTTATGCATATTAAATTAACCGAGTATTTATAATTAGATAAAAAGTATACAACTAGCAGCACATGTAAACCTTTTCCTCGTAACATGAAGTTAAACTAAATTCACAAGCAAGGTTTGAATAAAGTCATTAAACGACCGTGTTACTTTCGATTTAAATATATACGGTGTATCAGATTCTAATATGCCATACTTTATAGCTATTAATGCGTGACCAGTTTTGCCACACCACTCAATAATATTGTATACACTACTTAGGTTAATTAAATCGCAGGACATTATTAATCACATTTAGCCAATCAATTAAAATTGGCACATATAATAAAGCGAGACAGAAGATAAATATTAATCAAAAATGATAAAATAACAAGAGATAAGCCTGGTTTTGAAAGTTATCATCATCAAATAATGTGTATTATAGATTATGACGAAGATAATATTTATAATAGAAAATCAATATGAAAGTTACAAAAGTACAATCAATTATCAGTAAATTATAACAGGTAATAATAAGATATACCCGATTAAATGAATGCTAAATTATTGACAATTATTAAACACTTAAATAAAACTAACTTATTACATTTCAACTTTCTTTAAAGAAACAATAATCGCGTAATTAATTATAATAATAACTGCACGAGAAATTAATCTAACAAATATATATCTTAATTTATTTTGTGTATCCAAAGAAGTCATAAAATAATGATTTAGATTATTATTTTACTCTGATCATATCTATTCATAAATGTTTTCATACGTTATCTATTCAACTACTGTAACAGTTATTGTCATAAACTTTCAAGCTAGTATACATACAACATCTGAGTTCATTCAATTACCATTTAGAAATAACGCTACGTCAGTAAATCAAATAGCACAATGCAAATAATACAACAATTTCAATTGTTTTATTAAATATCAAGAACTTATATAAATGTAAACAATAGAAAGTTTTAACATCATCATTTGCATTGATTATTAAACAATAATTACAGAAACACTAAAGAAAAACAATCGAGGTACTAAAGCGGATACTACCCAAAACAATAGACTCTATCGATTATAGAGCTATAAACAGTAGCAAATGTCAAACCAATTACTCTCTCATTGTGCGACTTACTTATATTATTTATACTAACTGTTCGAGTATATCACAACTCTAAGGCAGACAGAGAAATAACTTCTTGCTACAAGATTTATAATTAATATAGCTAAGTGAAATCAGGTAAGTGTTCACCAGATACCTAAATTACCATTACGATATTGTACTTGTTTCATTTAAACTTATGTACAATGTAAAGTATGTTTTATACTTGTTATATTTAAAATTAACGGAAATAGTTTCAAACTGAGTAAATAAATTAAGTTTAGACTTTTTAAAGGATCCAGCACGATGCTCCTGAAATATTCAAGAGATCTAAGTATGCAGAAGACAAATTTATTCATTAACATTACAATATATCAGTGGTATGCAAAGCAGGCCTACTGTATGTTGCTATTGTTTTATACTAACCAGTCAATATGTACATAAGGTATCACAATACAATCATTTAGGAATAGGGGAAATTCTACTTCATTAATTATTTTATGATTGTAACAAAACTTGCAGCATAACCGATAGTCTTCAAAATTTAAAATTTATCAAAATTTTAACGCGTCGCGTTTCTCCTGCGATCAAATGAAACACTTTAGAATTTTCGTTCAATTACACTTAACAGAGATGAAAAAAATCATCTGAACTTCTAAAACAAAAATCAGGGATTATAATATGCATGGCGTGAAATGAGTTGATGACCGTTTTAAAGATTTTTAATACAATGAAAAATGTAGACTAACAAACATATTCCAACAGACTGACGAATGTGTAACACATAAGCCTACACTATTATTATATACTTAATTTTTAAATGTTTGGCACATTCAGAAAGGTTTCAATTTTGAAATATGAATTTGCTGTTGCATAAAAAATAAAATATTTCTTCACTACTAATGTTTTTTTTGTGATTTTATTGAATTATTTTAACTTCGTCTTATTAATTAATTTATTCATTAATTTATTCCAGATACAGGAAAAATGAAGTCAGCCATTTACATCGCCATCTTGGCTATGATTCTGCTATCTGATCCCTTGCACGTGATGTCTGGGATGGCCCAATCTGATCCCAAACAGAAGAAGATCTGTGATGACTATATGGTTTTTCACGAAAGCATTAAGTCAGATGGATATCTGCAGAATGTTTACAGTAAATTTACCAATCAAATGACTACTATCTTCTGCGCTCAGGCAGTCTGCACGTGTCAGTGATGACACAATGAATCGAAAAACTCAAAATTAAAAGCTTAGAATCGTACTTCAAAAGATAGAAAGATTAGCATACTTTGTTGCTATTATGCCCCAATTCATACGAAGGTGTCTTCAAAAGTGTAATAACAGCGGCTGAGTTTTAAGATCTTTTTGTCTGACTGTCATTTATAGTTATTTTATTTTTTAAGTTAATTTAATTTTACTTTTAGTTTTAATATGCACTTTTAGATATATTGTTAATGACTTATTGGCTGCGATGTTTTCGTAAGACTTTGGTGATGGTTTAATTATAGTTACATTGTTTTCAGAATTTGCTTTATTTTGTGAAAATGTATTAAAATGGTAATTACAGATTTCAACCTGCGTTATCATTTACTTAATGTTTACATTCTGCTAAATATTGGACTGCAATAATTTTATAAGAATAATTTTAAACTGCAATAACTTTATAAAAACAATTGCATTTATATAATATAAATAAAAAATAAATAATAATATATATTGTAAATAATATATATTATTATTATTATTTATAATATACAGCCAAATGCAATTTTATCAATGAATTAAGAAACAAATTGAGTATATTTTTCCTTGCCTATTATTCCCAGATAAAAAATTAATCGCCGCGCTGCTCTAAAACTGGTTAACACATGTGCATCACATATTAGTTTAAGCGCACATATTTGACAAAGTTGATGTGACATTAATCAGCAAAAATATATATATAAAATTAACATTTGTAAACGATACAAATATTAAATTTTCCGAACGATAAGAATAGCTTCAATTTTTTTGTACAACTTTTATCAAAAAATGTCGAAAAATGTTAAATGTTTATAACATTTCTTTCGTTTTAATTGGCGTCCATACAAATCAATATGACTTCATGAATCAGACAGATGTGCTGTAGTGAAATATTTGCCATGAGTATAAACTTAGCTCTAAATCTTATCATTAACTCAATCAAGCGGCTTCTCATTGTTCATCGATTTATAATTAGTTATCTTAGCTTTATACAACAACAGTAATTATTGATTCGTATAATAATTGTCTTACATGCATTAAACTTGTGTTACTTGTTTTACAAAAGTCTTTATAACACATTACACGACTCTATAATGCCAGCAAGTTATAATTTTAACAATGTCTGTTAAATTTGTTAAAATAGTTATGAGAAGCGATTATTGATTTCGGTTAATGTCACATCAGTTCAAATTTTACAAAAAGTGTGTTAAGTCACGTGTATGTTATGATAAGTGTGGGTGATGAGTGATGAGTGATCTTTTTAAAACAGAGCGAAGTCAATAATTTTTCTTCATAAATGACTAGCGAGTCATTTATGAAGACTAGCGAGACTAGCGATTTTAATCTCAGATCAACCATGCCAATTTTGAATTGAAGCAATCTTGTAATTTTACAATAAAAATGTCGGAATTTGGATTTTAACTGCTACCTTCACACCCACCCTAACCCGAAACTGCAAACATATATTACAAAATAATGAGAACAATATTCAATTTTCTACATTAATTTCAATTCACATCATTGTGTTTGTCGTGAATAATGTGTGTTATTGTCAAGTCTATTCAAATTTATAATCTATACTTAATTGCAATTGTTATATGACTGTAGCCATATGGCGAATAACAATTCAGTAGTCTTAACAACATAAATCTAGAAATTTCAAGGTAATATTTCTTAATAAAAAATCCCCCCCCCATTTTTGATCTAACCCTCTCGTACTAAATAATAATTGAAATACTTCTAGAATTTATAATGAATAAAGTTTTATAATTTAAATCTGTTGATTTGTGAATTTTAATATTTAAATGCTCTTTTAGTTTATTATTTACAAAAGTTTCTGAATTTAGTTAATAGTATTATCGATGTGTTGAAAGCAAACTGACGACCAGGGAGAGGGGTACTGACTCTAAGTAATACTGCCCCCCCCCCTCCCTTCTGCAGTGAAAGTGTTCAACAAAAAAACAAAATATTTTGATTCATTTTCCATCAATTAACATAACACAATATGTTTACATATTAAAGAACACGAGAGTTTACATAAAACGAACACATTGTACCGTATCACTAAAATGACTACTGTGTCTGATAAACACAATATTTTTTGATAAAAAATTATGATACGGATAATTTAAATTTAACGGTTATATTATCGTATTACATGAACGATGTCTCAAAGTATACCTGATCTCATGCGCTTTACTAAAGGCTGCAGCAAGTTTGAGTATAAAAAGTATTCAAGGGAATCAATCGTGGAGATATAGCGGTTCATGCTGAAGCCAAACTCTACCCAGCACAACAATCCGAGCTAGACCCAGCCAATAATAAGCCAAGCTCTACCCTACACAATTTCCCGAGCTCTACCCAGCTAATAATAAGCCAAACTCTACCCAGCATAACAACCCGAGCTCTACCCAGCCAATAATAAGCCAAACTCTACCCAGCACAGCAACCCGAGCTATACCCAGCCAATAATAAGCCAAGCTCTACCAAGCATATTGTAGCACAATATCCCGAGCTCTACCCATCCAATAATAAGCCAAGCTCTACCCAGCACAATAACCCGAGCTCTACCCAGCCAATAATAAGCCAAGCTCTACCCAGCACAATATCCCGAGCTCTACCCATCCAATAATAAGCCAAGCTCTACCCAGCACAATAACACGAGCTCTACCCAGCCAATAATTAGCCAAGCTCTACAAGCATAATAGTCCGAGCTCTAAACAGGCAATAATAAGCCAAGCTCTACCAAGCACAATAACCCGAGTCTACCGCTTCGCAATGAGTTTTGATAGCAATAATAACTTTATTTTATGTTAAATAAATGACTGATGAGCGGTCAGGAGAGACGGCTGAAAGGTCTTTAAAGAATAATTATTTAGACTATTATTTTACTCTGGTCATATCTATTCATGAATGTTTTCATACATTATCTATTCAACTACTGTAACAGCTCTTGTCATAAACATTGAACTTAGAATATCTTAGTTCATTCAATTACCATTTAGAAATAACGATATATCATTAAATCAAATAATGCAATGCAATAAATACAATAATTTCAATCGTTTTATTGAATATCAAGAACTTATATAAATGTAAACAATTTAAAGTTATAGCAACATCATTCTCATCGATTATTAAACAATAAATGCAGAAACACTAAAGAAAACCAAGCGAGGTACGAAAGCGAAAAATAGCCACAACAATAGACTCTTTATCGATTAGTGAGCTATAAACAGAGTAGCAAATGTTAAACCAATTACTCTCTCATTGTGCGACTTACTTATATTATTTATACTAACCGTTCGAGTATATCATAACTCTAAGTTAGACAGTGAAATAATTTACAATTCATTTAGCTAAGTGAAATCAGGTAAGTGTTCACCAGATACTTAAATTGCCATACCATATTGTACTTGTTATATTTAAAAGTATGTACAATGTAACTTATGTTTTGTACTTGTTATATTTATAATTAACGGAAACAGTTTCAAACTATGAGTAAACAAACGAAGTTTAAACTTTATGAAGGATCCAGCACGATGCTCTTAAAATATTCAAGCGATCTAAGTATGCAGTGGACCTGATAATGAATAAACCTTAAGTTTATTCATTATCATAACAACATATCACTGGTATGCAAAGTACTGTATGTTGCTATTGTTTTATACTAACCAGACTACAGGGTGCGCCAAAAAATGACCTCCTAGCGACTTTTTTCGATAACTATCAAAACTAAATATTTTTTCTCAAAATTTTGTCAGCTAGTAGGAAGGCAATTTGATATCTAATTTTCAAATTTCGCTTCGATATCTCAATTCGTTCAAAAGTTATGAATTTTCTACGAAAAAACTTAAAATTCAACTTAAATAAGTTTTATAATAGAGCAGTTTTGAAATTTTGTGATTTTTTGTTAAATAACTTTCAGATGTTTTATAAAACGAGTCATTTTATTAGCATCGTATCTGTAGATAAAGTAGATAACAAAATTAGCCTCTCTCTATTTTTATCTGAGCCTAGAATCTCTTTCTTGTTGCCATTTCGGGTGTTTGTATGAATTTTTTTGACAAGTTAGTGCAAACCTCAAGCTCCTCAGTTTTCATTCTGTAGTGACTTTAACTATTGTGTAGCCTCATAATATTTTGCAGGGATTGCCCCATGGTCCTGGTAGTCTCAATGGTTAATATTGGACAAATATTTTAGGAGTGTTTACCTCTTTTAATGAGGCAATTTCTAAACGTCAACAATCTTGAAAATGCAGGCTTGCATTCTATTGAAATTTAAATTGAGTTTTTTCGCAGAAAGTTTATAACCTTTGAATCAAATGAGAATCAATGTGAAATTTGGTAGTTTGATGTCATGTCAAATAATTTCCTCCTCTACGAACTGACAAAATTTTGCGAAAAAATATTTACTTTTGGCTTAGTTATCGAAAATTCGCTAGGAGGTCATTTTTATTGGCGCATTCTGTATATGTTGGTATATTGCGATACCTTATTGTATATGTACAATAAGGTATCGCAATACAATCATTGAAGACTAAGGGAAATTCAAACTAAATACTTTTAATATTTATTTACATTAAGTATTTCATGATTGTAACAGAACTTGCAGCATAACCGATTGAGTAGTCTTCAAAATTTGAAATTTATTCAAATTTTAACGCGTCGCGTTTCGCCTGAGATCAAATGAAACACTTTAGAATTTTCGTTCAATTACACTTAAAAGAGATGAAAAAAAATCATCTGAACTTCTAAACAAAAATCAGGGATTATAATATGCATGGCGTGAAATGAGTTGATGACCGTTTTAAAGATTTTTAATACAATGAAAAATGTAGACTAACAAACATATTCCAATAAACTAACGAATGTGGTAACACATAGGCCTACTTAATTTTAAAATGTTTAGCTTATTTAGTACAGTTTCAGCTTTTAAATTTGAATTTTCTATTGAAGAAAATTAAAATATTTTTTTCACTAGAAAGGTTTGTATTGTGATTTTGTTGAACTATAGTTTAACTTCGTTAGTCTTATAGATTTTGTTGATTAATTTTTTCCAGATACAGGAAATATGAAGGCAGCCATTTACATCGCCATCTTGGCTATGATTCTGCTCTCTGATCCCTTGCACGTGATGTCTGGGATGGCCCAATCTGATCCCAAACAGAAGAAGATCTGTGATGACTATATGACCTTTCACGAAAGCGTTAAGTCAGACGGATATCTGCAGAATGTGTACAGTAAATTCACCAACCAAATGACGGCCGTCTTCTGCGCTCAAGCAATCTGCACTTGTCAGTGATGATACGCTGAATCGAAAAACTCAAAGTTGGGAATCGTGCTTTAAAAAGAAAATTAGTAATATACTCTGTAGCCGCTATGCCCAAGTAAAACAAAGATATTTTTAAAATGTAATAGCAGTTGAGCTTTGTCTGATTGTCATTTATATTTATTTTATTTGTTTTACTAATAAAACTTTACTTTTAGTTTTAATATTTATCTCCAGTTCATGGTGTTTTATCTGCAGTACTTTGTTGATACTTTGGTGATGGTTTAATTAATCTTATATTGTTTTCAAACATTTCTCTATTTGTTGAAAAAGTAATAAAAATGGTAATTACAGATGTAGCTGCAAACTGATTTTTTCATTTACTTACGTTCTTGAAATTTGTTTCCGCCAAATTAGCCTTTAATTATTGAATGAGGGCTGGGGTGGGAGAAATATTAAAAACAATATAGGTTTTGAAGTATTAATTAATTTAAAACTTTATTTATATTTATAAATCGTAAATTAATTACAGTTTTTATTAATTAACTAAAGCTTTTATTTTAAATGTAAATTTAACATTTTTGAAGTTTTATGTTTGCTTGACATTAGTTTAAAATTAAATAATGTTGCGCGATGTTGATCTACCATTGCCACCTATTATATAGTCGCTTAAAAATTAAATTTCAATCCATGCTATGATTTATTTTAAAATGATGTAATTTTTCAACTGAATTTCTTTCATAAAGTATTTCTTTCAACAATTTACTTATTTTATTTCAATTATTTCAAACAAATAACATTAAACTGATTGCAATTTTGTCCATATTTGTACAAAAAATTAAACCATGGAGGAGGGTTATGATCGCTTAGATGCCTGGCTTGTCCCCACCCCCAGATTGTAACCCTTATTGGACCTTAATAAACTAATAAACTTTTATAATGAACTATAAACTAAATAAACTTAAACTTTTTTTGAGTTTTTTGTGCTACTGTGATAGTAATCAACAAATAGGCCTAATATACAAATTTATATCTGAAAAAGATTATTAATTTTCCGATTAATAAAAATCACTCAATTTTTGGGTACAACTTTAAATCCATAAAAGTTTGAAAAATTTCAAATATGAGTAACATTTATTTCCCCGTCGTTTCAATTAATCCCCATGCAAAAACTTCCTTATTGAGACAAATGTGCTGTGTAGAGATATGTGTCATATGGGTTTAAACCTAGCTCTACATCTTACCATCAGTTCAATCGAACAGGTTCTCATTGTACATCGATTAATAATTAGTTATCAGAGCTTTATATATCAACAGTAATTATCGATCCTTATAATTATTGTATATGCTTTAAATCCATCTTTTTACAAAAGTCTTCATATCACATTATACCAGTCTTTAATACCAGCAAGTTATCATTTTACCGAGATTGTAAACTAAAACAAAGCAAAGCAGATATATTTAACATTACATAAGTGCACATTTTACAAAAAGTATGTGAAATGGTTTTTTATGATCGGTGTGTGTAGAAACCACGTTATAAGTGATCCCTGTTGATGAGTGATCACACATAGAAGTAAATCATTTTTCTTCGTTAATGACGTGTAAGCGATTATACAACTTCAACTGATTTTATTCCCAAACATGCCTTGACCATCCCACCTATGATTTCTGAAGCAGTACTATAATGTTTCTCATCGCCCGAGGACGACAGCAGATCTCTGCCCCTTCAAACGTCACGTGGAACAGTCTGAATGCGTCCAGCTTTCACGGACCTTTAGGAGGCCCCCTGCAGGAGTCCTGCAAGGACTCAAGCAGAAACTTTAGATGAAGGCTTCCCATCACACAAGATTTTAATCTAAACTAAAAGAGCAAAATTAATTTAACTAATATTATAGAATCAACATTTCTGAATTGTGAAGGACTGCTGCATTCACACTGTTACACTAAACAGCACACAGATGTTACAAAATACTGAGAACAATTATATATATTGTTATATATTATAAATTAATGTAAATTGTACCTTGTGTATGTTACGAATAATGTGTAGGACCTATGTATTGTCATGATTTATAATTTATAGTTAATTGCCTTTATTGTAAGTTTATAGCCATATGGCGCATAACTATTCAACAGTCTTAAGTAACTGAATCTGGACATTTAGAGGTAATATTTATTAACAAAAAATATTCTATATTTTAAATCTACATTAACCCTCTCGCGCTTTTAGAATTTCGAATTTAAGGTTGTCTAGAAATTAGAATTGATAGACTTCTATAACTGGAATTTGTTGAATTTAAGACTTAATGTTGTGATTAAAAGGCTCTTATAGTTTAGCATTAACAAAGTTTTCGGATCTATGAATTTATTTCTGAATAAATTCAAAATTTATATTTTTGAAGGCTGGATTTTTGAAGAAAAGACCTGGCGACCAGGCAGAGGGGTACTGATTGTCAGAAACACTGTCCCCCCCCTCTCTGTAAAAGTTTAAACAATAAAAACATAATATTTTAATTTATTTTACGATTTGCATGAGGTCCATATAAAACAAACACATCTACTGTATCAGTCATGACTACTGCCTCTGATTACAAATCTTTTTGAGTAAAATGATGATAAGAAACATTGAAATTGAACTATTAAATGACTGCATTACATGAGAAATGCACTGTGGGGGAAATTTCAAACGCATAATACCTGACACGTTATGTTCTTTATTAAAGGCTGCAGAGAGTTTACTCAAAATATATAATTAATATATAATTGGTAATCAAACCTGAATCAAATCTGGTGTTGCTCTATCTGACTTTATAGTCATATCAAAATTCATTGGCATAGTCACTCTGCCAATGAATTTTGATATTACTATAAAGACTTCATACTAAATACATTTCTGATGAGCAGTGGGGGGTGGAGGCAAATAGTTTTTATAAAAATTGTGTACTCTGTAATTATCCAGTTATTAATTATTTTCCATTTTGTTAGTACTAAAGGCCTACGACGTAAATTAAAGGTTCTTCCTTCAATACTCTGTACGTTGCACCGCAACGATTTCCTGACTGGAGGATGGAAATAGTCTTTTCCAAATTATCTGACAATCTTTTTTACGTTTTTTTTAAACTGAACAATTTGTTTACTACTAATCTCTTTTATTTAGGGGTAAGGAACTATTTACTTTAACTCAACTTTTGTTTCTACTGCAAACTTTCACAATATTTGTAGGTCGATTTAAATAATTTTTCCTATTGTTTCCCTCTCCCCCCCGTAATAAATTTTTTTTTAGAGGATGTGCCCACCCCTTTGTGCATTGTGCTGTATGTGTAACTGCTGTCGGAGACTAGATGTTCTCCTTTGCGTTGATCAGCCATTGGTAATTCTTTATTTAACTTATAGGGTTGCCAGGTGTCTGGTTTTTAATCGTACAGACTGTTGGCCAATGTCATCTGTCTCTCCGACAAAAATTCACATCGGATCTTTATATTACATATGGCTTCTCCTGCCAAAGATACACTGATACTCGTCAACTCGTGGGTGGACATTATTAAACAATATATTACAGGATTAATATTCCCGAGTCTCCTTTTTGAGAAGAACGAGAATTGTCCGGTATATTGAGGAAAAAGTATTTGGCAATCCAAAACACAACACAAATTTGTAATGAGTAAATTATATTTAGTGAAAATGTAACACATATATAATAAAATTTATAAATTTAAAATCTTTAAATTAAACAAAATGAAATTAACTTAACATAAATTATAAGTAAAAGCTTCAAAATGTTAAAGCAAAGCAGCCCACCACCAAATATATAAATTTATTTTATTTTTATTGTCAATTTTTTTTCTTCTAATATTATAACTGATAGTTATCCTTAAAGGCAACATAAGACATAGAGGAAATCTTTAAGAGACGAGTCTTGAAATAAATCAACAAGTTGAATATCCATTGATAACTATAGAAAATAATGAATTTCTAATTAATTATTTTATTAATAAAAATACTAATTAATATAATTAATTATATTATTAATTATTTAATAATTATAGAAAAACGAATTTCTTTGCTTCTATCTTTGTGCACTCCGGTGCAGTGATATAAGGATCTCATCCCGGTATAATGCATGTACAGACCGTCTGTGTGCAGAAGTTGTGTATTTCAGTGTTGATGCCAGACGTTATGGTCACAGCAGTGTTGTTGGGTTGAATGACTGCTAGAACCTGTGCATGCTGATTACAAAGTGCTGTCTTCTTGTCGAGAACTTGGGACGTCACATGGGCGGGACCCAAAAGCATAAACAATACCAAGATGGCGATGAAAATGGCTGACTTCATGTCTGGATAAATAATGAAACAATCTTGTAAGTCTGTAATTGGTAACAATGAAGGGAATTATATATCTGGAGTAAAATATTATCTACAATAAACTGCAATATCAAAATGTATATGTAACTGCAATATTTGCATGCACTACAATAGCAGTGCATGCAAATATCAAGATAACATGTGATGAAGGGAACACAAGTGATGAGTGAATCTAGTGATGAAGTGAACACAAGTGATGAGTGAATATCGTGATGAAGTTACATAGTTTAGTAAATATTTATAGTTTTCATAAACCTTTAAATATTGCATAGGGTAATAACACTATTTTGTATTTGAGAAATCTACTTTTCTAAGAAAAACATCTAAAAAAATAAGTTTAAAATAAATTGATAACCTAAATATTGCCATCTTGAAAATATTTCATTATAACAAAATCGTGAAATTCTACATCTATCCTTTCAAGTCGCAATTGTATGTTAATTAATCCTGTCAAAGCTCTAGTCTTATTTGACGTCTTTCAAAAGTTTCCTGTCCAATAGTCATATTATCTACGTACGTTTTTAAGATTAGGGCGAAAAACCGAATAACCCATAAATGACCGATTAAAAACATCTCTTAAAATTTATTTAACTTCTCTAAGTACAGAATCAACAAGGAAATGTTATGCGATTTTATACTGCATGTGATTAATGTAAAAGTGTTTGTGTTGTTAGCTAAATTTTAGTTATATATCAAATGAAGCTAAATGTTAAAATGTGAAGTTTGATTTTTGTAATAAATACGTAAATGCAAATAACACGTACCTCAGGGTTGTTTGATCAGATGTAAATATATAATGAAGAAATGCTGAGATGAGATTATATGAAATGCAATCAACATAATCCGAGATCAGCGGATAATATAAGTCAGCAGCACAATTACCCGGTAATTGAATCAACACTTGCTACTACAATCAATACACTGTCTATTGTGTTTCATTGTTTTATTGTTTAATATAATATCCCTTTCTTAACAATAACAATATATTATTTACGGGATTATTGTTTGAAATATATTGTACTACAAATCTATTGTATCAAACTATAGGCAATTTATATTTGAATAGACGAGTATTTATTTCGAATAGGTTTAAAAGCTTCAAGTAACGGCGAAGGGTTCAGGTGATCATTTACTAGCTCACTTTAGCAACTTTGTAAAATAAATGTATAGCTTAATTAAATTAATTGATGATTAAATATCAGTTTAAAACACGAAATCTAACCCTCATTTAACTGTAATAGTTATCCACACATTTCTGACAAACTGTCACTAAACTCAGCTGTTAGGATCACATGTTTCTAGTGAAACATTTTAGGGATAAATACTAATTATTAGATTGTCAGAAACAAGCTCACAAAATTGCTATAACAAGAAAACGAAAAATATTGTTGACATCTCCCACACTGCCTATCCTCACTGATGCTTTAAGCTAATAGATTATAATGTACACATATGTTATAAATTAAGCGAAAATATATATGAGGTGTTTCGCTGAAAATTAGCAAAAGTTGTTACTGGTGAGAATTAACAAAAAACGCCGCTAGATATTTTTATTTTACAAAATAAATTCTAATCCCCTTAATTTTTGTCTATATTCGCCACTTTGGGTCACGTGTCAGCTGAGGATCGCAAAGCCCTATATTTACACACTTATAAAATATTGTTATACTTTATATTATTATTATTATTATTATTATTATTATTATTATTATTTTACTATTAATTTAATGAGAAACATTTGTTGGCGAAGCAATCATGAATAAGTTAAATTACAGAGTTCAAATTTTATGAAAAAATACTATACAATAAAAGTATTAGGTCGATCTTGAATGAAATTTCTTTAATTTGATTTCAATTTCATTAAGGAGGTGTAACATGTTGCAATTATTAACTTTATATTTATTATTAATATTGCTATTACCATTATTACATTGTTATGGTGCTTTCATTTATTATCATTATATTGCCGCTTTAGAACATTGTTACAATCGACAAGTTTTATTATATATAAGTTGTAAAGATGTTAAATTTGCTCGATCCCTGGATTTTAATTAAATTCAGAAAATAAGTAAAGGTTTATGTGTTTATGTTTCAATTATATATTTATGCATTTTTATTATAAATAATTTAAAATACTCTTATTTATTTATATGTTTTACAAAATTAAATAGGTTTTACACAAAGCACAATGTTCCATCCAATGAAACGTGTGACAAACTCGGTAGCATCATCATTATCATTAGAGTCGAGCGCAGCGGCTTTAGCGGAATCGAAAAGCTGTCCAAGTACTGGCTGATGAGACTCTGCAATGATAAATTTGGCATTGAAGTAGGCTCTGCTTTATTCTCTGACCTCGGCTATGCT
>JAQIXG010001871.1:0-19795 GCA_034700105.1 Oconnorella tubifera | reverse complement strand
GGTTTATAAATTGTACTGTTTACTATTTTTTATATTTTAAGATAAGAGGTCCAGTGAGGTTGCACTGAATGAAGAGATTGGTATAAAGAAGAAAAGTAAAACTGTCATCAAAGATAGCATTGATAGAGGTATACTTTGTTACCGCATTATGGCATTAATATAGGTATCTATCTATATATCCATCTCTATCTATCTATCAATCTATCTATCTATCTATACATCTCTAGCTATTTCTCTATCCATTAATCTATCTATCTATCCATCTATCTATCAATCTATCTATATATCTATCTATTTATCTATCTATCTGTCTATCATCTAGATAATAACTGACAAATGCAGCAAGTTTACTTAAATCAAAAGATAGCCTAAAGAAGTAAAGAAAGCATCACAACAATGACTATTGCATATGGATGCTGCAAGAGAATATAAGTTATGCAAGCCAAAGGGAAAAATGATTAAGTAAGAAACATCCTGTCTTAATCCAATCAAATGCATGGCAAACATGATATAAAGAGGCAGATTTATTTCTTTTTAAGCATATATATTCAACTACAAGATAAATGTCATAAATTTTGAGTGTTTAAATTATATAAACTATTAATTAAAACATAAATTATATGTAATTAATTTTTTTTTTTTTATTATTTATCAATTTAATTCTTTTAATAAACAAACTTAACTAATAACAATAATGAGTAATATACAATAATAAATATAAAATGATAAATGTCTCTTTTTTAACTTAAGAAATACAAACAATATATAATACAAAATTAGTATACAATACAATATTAGTCAATAACAAGTCAACAGACATTAATAATAATTAATTGACAATAGACTCGTTAACAATAAAAAATAACTATACATTAAAATTATAAATTGACAACCGTTTTTGCATCAAGCGGGAAAGTGCCTCTAATTGTTTGTAATTAATTGTAAAATAATGAGAAATTGATTTTGGGTGAAGGAGCTATGGTAGAATCCCAAATTAGGCAAAAATTAATTTAAACAAGTAACACTATGCCCATAATATACTGTATCTCATTCATATCATATATGTTACATATCATGTAAGATATTACAAGATTAAAATATAGAATAATCTACTAACTCTGACAAGTTTTATTAGTTTTTGAGACGAGCCCATATCCCTTGATGCAAACATCACATAGGTTTGCTCCAGCATTAGAACAATTCAAACAATTTGGTGCACAGGCTGAAAATAAACACTTTTTAATCACTTTTTACTTCTTCATACCCTGAATAAATTTCAACATTAATTTTATTTCTTTTAGTTTTTAATTAATTTCAGTTTTTAATGTCTATCTGACTTGGATTAAGAAAGGGGAGGGTGCAGTCTTAATGACAGATAAATGTCTTAATGACATTTTTAAATATCAATGTATTAAACTAATTATTGATAAATACAAAATCATTTTACGTTGGCAAACAGGTTTTGCAGGAGAAACAACTTTAGTCAATCCGTATCCAGCTATACATTGATCGCAAGATGCAGGTCCGTTCACTTTGCAGCCAGTCTCACAGTTATCACAACATTCTAAACAACAAACGCATAGCTATAATGCATCGCAGAATACAACACAAAATAGTATAAATTGTATAATATAAAACTAAATGGTTCACTTAACGCAGTTTATCGCTACAGATTAAACTAGATAAATATTACGCATAGAAATAAATAAACGATATAAACTTAGTTATAAATATAACACACAGAACAATAAACACACTGCAGCAATTTTTGTTAAAATAATTATAGCAAAAAATGCCCGAGTCAATAATATCAACTGTATTTAATTAAACATATTACAAAAACATCTTTATTAGAATGACAGATTGCACAAAAGATTGAAATCTTTTGCTAGTTAAACAAATTTTAATGTTCATTAAGCTCCACAAATTAAAATCAAATTACATCAATTCTACTTAATTACTTAATTAACATAGTCATTAAAGCTTCCTGAAAATTCACTGTATGTTTACTGTGTGTCAAATTCGTGATAATTTCTTAAATTTACAAATAAAAGTTTGCATACTTTGACAAGTCATGTTTGCACTGATGCTATAACCAATCGCACAATCACCGTCACATTTGCCTGGCCCATTAGTTGAACAGGAACTTACACATTTCGAATCACAAGCTAAAATATATATAATATAAACCATATAATCTGTTGGGTTTTTGTGCAGAAATAAAGGTTTTCAAATAAAATTTTATATCTTAACATTCTCATAAACTATAAGTTAACATATTAATAAATCTTATTTTAAATAAAATGTGATAATTATTATCAAATAAATTATCATTAGAAACTGCTCTCAAATCAGGCATAACTGCCCCTAATGACATGTTCATATTATCTGCAAAATTATATATTTCAGGATGATATTATCTTAGATTTTTTTTATTTACGGACTGATTTCCCTCTGCTAAATGTTTTCCTCTCTCAGTTGTTGGTTTGTCCTCACTGTTTGGGTGGAGCATGTGTGGTCTTTCCTGATACTGAGGAACGTATGCGACGTCGTCTCTCAATGGTTAAACAGACGTTAAACTTTATTGATTGATTATTAATTGATTGTGTAATGAAGAATAAGATTGCAAATAGAATCAAAATGTAAACATTTTGTACCTCCACAAGTGTTGGTCGATTTATCCAAGGCAGTTCCCACAACGCAGCTCCCATCACATTTCCCTGCGCCTGTCTTAACGCAAAGGTCTGCACACTTTGGATCACAGGCTACAGAGAAAAAAAGCGCCCAATTATTAATATTCATTAATAATTTCACTTTATTAATAAATGATAGTATTCATTATTTAGTGTGCAAAAAACTCTAATGACAATTTTCACAGATATACATAAATAAATTCAAGCTTCAATACAAGCTTCATAAATAAATAAAGATAAAAATAAAAAAAGATGAGCGCTCACGGTCGCAAACTTTTGGGGTTGAGCCAGAGCCATTAGTCAGCCCATAGCCTGTACTGCACTGATCACATGACCCGGCCCCGGCTGTCTTGCAGCCGCCAGCACAATTCATTGCACAACCTGAAAAATAAAATAAGGAAAGTTTTATACTGGCTGCTTACAGAAGATTTAAGAATCATCTCAATACTGTTGAAAGCATTTTTTTCAAATTTTTGAGATGACCCTCATCCTTCTGTAAAAAGTAAAAATTGTGAAAAATTTGTAGAAAAATTATCTTGCCTTGTTTCACATAACCTATCTGAAATTTGTTACAGTATAAATTATATACATAATATAGAATTCCCCAAATAAATACTGTGCTATCAAAATACTGTATTGCACTATATTGTTATTTTTGATATAAAATATTCATCTTACTTTTACACACGGGAGGTTTATCGGTAGTCAGACCATTTCCATCACTACAAGCGTCACAACTTCTACCACCATTAACATTGCAACCACCGCTGCAGTTTGCTGTGCAATCTGAAAGATGTACATAATTACTTACAGCACAAAATTACAAAATTTCTTATTCAAAATATATGTGAAACTTTGACAAGATCTAGAATAACAATTACTCTGTAGTCAATGCATCAGTAGAGTTGAATATATCAATGTTTGTAGCGTGTTCATCGTTCAGAAGAAATAGATTCGATTCTTTGTCAGGATGGTGATTCCTTTCAAACATTCATCCATTTTATACATTTTTTTTAACTACTCTGTAGTATACCATCGACAAGCTGTGTCATCCAATATATCATTATGCTGTGTGCGTTCTTAACAGGTTGGATTACTATGAAACGGGCAATGTTTCTAGTGATCAATAGCATTTGTCATTACTTTAAAACAGTACAACATCTGGTATTACATAGCCTTTTGTTAAAGGCCTACACGTAGCTTACTTATATAAGTACAATGTGTTATATAAATTGGTGAAGGAATACAAGTTATTGCGAACGGTATTTGCTGTGCGTAGTTAATTAAACAGCTTCAATTATGCATAAAATTGCCTCTATTATCATGCATTAAATTACAAAGATATAAATAACTAAAAGACGATATCACTAATGTAAAACATTAATGAATTATTCCTATATTTATTAAATCACTGCTAGTATTAATTTTGAACATTATTGAAATATTGTGTCATCTTTATTTAATAACATGACTTTGATGAGTAATATTTATTTAAGACGACAACTTACTATCACATATTCTCAGCCCGTCTGTTGTGTTGACGGGACCGTAACTTATTTTACAATTCCCATCACATTGATCTGTACCTCGGACTGCGCAACCAGAGGAACAATTTGGATCACAGACTAAATGAAAATGAAAATTAAATTGTATTATCACCGGAATCATCATCATGTAAGTAAGAGTGATAAAGCTGTAAAGTTGTTAAATTAATTTTTAAAAATCGTCTGTGCTACTTTCTGGTAGCAATACGACAGGTATAATCCAGGTTCCCATAATGTTAAAAAATATTTTGCCATAGAGGCGTCTTCTTTTAAAACCAAATATGAAAAATGTATATTTTTATCTCATTTGTTGAAATCAAAGTATAAAAAATCTTAGGTTGGAGAAAGCAATGAAGGTGCATTTCGACAAGAGAACATGAAGTATAAAACTAATTATAAACGTAAAATATAAAACCTACTTTGTGCTGCAGCCGTATGTAAACAGACAGCTGAAAATATCAAATAATATTCATGAAAATAAAGAAAGAAATGAGCTTCTATAAATTATTTATTCATATTACAAGAATGGGCCTTATTCGTTTCAAAATTACAATAAAATGAAAAATCCGAAATCAAATGCAATCTGAAGTCATGAATCTGACGTATAATACATTCATTTAATTTATTAGGTGGTACAAAAAAGCTATATTATTAATATTTGGCCACATTAATTTAATATAGAGAAAGCTTGAATCTGTCTTGGCTTCAATTTATCTCAATCATAGTGAGACGTCTGAGAGAAAAAATGTAACAGGCTCTCGACAACAGTATTTGAAACTGGTTTCGATCTGTTCTCAAATGAAAATCACACGGTTTACAGCGGTCGCAAATTAAAGACTTTAATAAAAATATTAACCTAGACAAATATTACAATATGCAAATCTTTACTGAGATAATTACGCCTAAGTAAACGTCAGTAGATTATTCAATTTACCGAATGATACAATTATGTTTTTAACTTACCAAATATACAAAGTGTAATTAGTAATAACGTATCGAAACGTGATCGGCATGATAATGACATTCCACTAGATATATGCATTTCTATAGGATAAAGCTGCAAACAAATAATATGAACTATAGGTCTACTTTTTACAGCTTACAACTTTAATCTAAATATCCAGTTAATATGAAAATAAGTAGAATATAATATCAAAAGAAAACTAATAGGAACGATGGGGCATTTCATCTTGTCGATAACAATTAAGAATATAATTGCAATATAATCAATTCATAAATAAGATTTCCATCATGACAATTGTTATCTAGGCCTAATATTTATTCGATTTACCAAAATTGCAGAATTACAGAATTATCTATTAGGCCTATAGCAATCCTTAAAGTAATCATATAAGTTTTTAAATACCTAGGCCTACAGGATAAGACAAAAAAGTTGCACAGTTATTATATCATTGCTTTTTAATGTAAACTTTTATTGTCTGTGGGTATATAATTGTAGACGATTTCTGAAGTTAAAATGTAGACTATGAAATCAGTTTTAAAGTCGTAATTCACTTACGAATTATTTAAAACTGTACTTTAATGTGAACTTTCTTGGCCTACCCTGTAGGTCTACTTATAAAAGAAACGTAAAAAAATATCCGAGTGTAAGTCTTTGTATAAAAGAGTCGTTATGAAAGACGATGAGGAGATATAGTATAGGATTGAACATTTCAATCATGAGTGAAACCTTTCCAGCACTAGATATAGATATTACGATGTTATCGATGATTCGTAATAAGTCTACATGATCCCAACTCATCAATCCGAGTCCATCTAGTTAAGTCACTGCATATGGTTTAATAAAGCTCGAGATATATAGGCCTAACTATTTGAAATATTTTGGAGCTATAGATTTTATCTATATAGATTTTGTAATAATAGTTACAAGTGAAAAAATGCTACATGCTATAAAATATTGCTAAATATCCAACCTTAGTAAGTCTACGAAGCCGCAAGTAACTTTTTACTTATTACTTAAATGCATAAACTATTCCAACGTTAGTAAATCTACACGTAATCCTTTATAGAAGCAGTATCCTAACTTAAAATCTCTCTAAATTAATTAAGGTAATACTTTAAATTTAGATCCCACTTCCACTATAGATTATCCGATAAATTACGTCATTTTGTTTGTCATCATCATCGGTCTTGTTTCACGAATGTCCTGAGAAGTTGAATCTTTGGTTTCACGAGAAGGCGCTTTTCAGGCGAGATTTCACTACCAGGGTGTGCCTGTAGAGATAAGGGCTCCTAGGCGGCTATCTAGTAAGCGCTATGCTATTTGGCTATAACTAGATAGCAGGCTCTTCCTTCGCAAAGTTTTTAGCCAGTAGTGTCACGGGTGGCTTCGTTACGGCTAAAAGAGGAAACCCATCAAAAAGGGCGTACAGCTTTCACGCGTCACCGAAGGTCACTCATCTTAAATTGTCGAGCGTTGAAACATGCAGCGATATTATAGAAATGTAGTGCAAATTTTGTGCTCATGATTTATGTGCATCACGATAATTCGTTTATAAAATACTGGCTTTTCGTATGTGATAAAATATCGTTTGCAGAAATTTGGTCTATCAATATTTTTTTGTGTACCACGATGCTAAAGAATTGAATTTAAGGTTAGGGTTATTCGAAGCTAATTTTGAAGTAATTGAAGCTTAAAAATGATGTCCCCACTAAAAAAGGTCACCAGACAAAATACTGCGGTGAAAGGGCGGGGGGCGCGGGGCGTAGATAAAAACTTGCTGTTTGTGATAAGTTAAACCACCATAGCTACTCCTCCTTGAAAAAGACAGAGTGCAAGCCGCCGCTCTTTCTGCATATATCTCCACTTATGAAATTTTAAATTCTTAAGGCAAATCACGCAAAAACTAGATATTCTTATATTAGTTATCCATACATACCTATTTATCATTTCTGTCTTTATATATCATATAAAGACAGAAATATTATATATTATATACATTTATATATATTATATAAATTTCGTATTCAAGATAAACTTATATAACTTATATGATAGCCACATGAGCTTGCGACCTTCATTGCGGGAGTCTTCAAACTCATATCTCACTTTCTGACGACTTTTCTCATAATTGATAGTAAAGAGACTTTATAGAGATTAGTTTTTTGTTCATTCATAGCTAGTACTCCAATGAGCGAGGGCGTTTCCGTATCGAATTCTAGCTCATGAGTCTATTTTGTAACTTTACCCCACCCTCCTCCCTTCATCGTCGTCACGGTGCGTAACATCGTCTTTGTGTAAGTGTCAAATTGTGTCTTATCAATGTTTTGTTCGCAAAAAACGAACTCTACACATCGGGAAGACGATTTATGAGATATATTCAAAACACAAAGAGTCTTTGAGATTGAAGCTTATTGTATTGTTGGTTGTTTCGATTCTCATTCAGAGTAAAATTGTACTAGATGCGTAAACACGTTTGTCCTGTTGCATATGCAATCCTTTGTAAGGTATTATAGGTCATATAGATTACGTAAAAGGTGTGAAAAGATAACATTTTTTTCTCCAGTAGAGAATTATGATGAGAAATGATCTGAAAATGGGTATTTAGAAATAAATTTAGCTTACATTTGGACACCTGGTTCTCGTGTCGAATGTTGTTCCGTAATATTTTCTTGTATAATGTGACAAATAACTAAAACATTTGCTACAAAACTTTACAGATCTGCTATTACACAATTTTGAGCATATAAAAGCATCCAGGGTTCACAGAGGATGATCCCCCCTCCCCCACACACACATGTTTTAAACGAAGTCAAATTTACGGAATTTCGTATTTTTCTGTTAATAGGACCTATCCTATTTCTCAAATATTTAAAACAGTAAGAGGAACTCTGCATAATTTATTTCCCTCTGCTTGCTTTAAACTACTGTGATTAAAATAATTAGACTAATATTGTATAAGTATTAATACTGCAGTCTCCACTTGATAGTCTAATATTGGGTGCTTAGTTGACTGCACTCGTTTTCAATAACAATTAATAAAAAATATCATTTCGAAATAAATTGAATCATAACACTGTAACAAAACTATCAAGTAATCAAATTAGTGTTACAAGCTTCATTTTTTACTTTGTGAAATTTAGCATCAAGTGTTAAAAATTCAACCTGAAGCAAATATTTTGCTATCATAATCAAAGTGTGCGATTCATGTTGTTAGCATGATGGCGATAATGCATTTCTACAACATAGCCATCTCCCATGTTGACAGTCTTGACATTATAAACCTTGATTTATTAGAAAAGTAACCAAAACAAGACCTAAATGCCAGCGCCTACGATTATACTTGACTCTAAGATTTCACAATTTATTCATTTTTGATTACGATACTTGCACGAGATCTTTTCGTTGGTATTATAGATTGCACCAAAAATAAAATAGATATGGTATTCGGACGTTTCGTCAAAGGACGATTCGTCAACGGACTGTTAGTCAAGGATTTTCGTTAGTTTTAGTGTTAGGAATAGGTTTAGCTTAAACCTATTCCTAATCTATGGTAATCTATTCCTACCTTCATCCTAACCATAACCCTAAACCGTTTAGGGTTAGGTTTAGGGTTATGGTTAGGATGAAGGCTAGGGTTATGGTTAGGGTTAGAGGTTATGAGAATCGCCCGTTATAAGAATAGTTTTTGACGAACAGTCCGCTGACGAATCGTCCTTTGACGAAACGTCCTAGAATCATAGATATATGCATTTTCTTCAATGTCTCCAAACGATGGTATATATCATAGTTGTGCGTATCTTTGGTCGATCCACTATAGTGAGGTGGATTCGATTTAGAATATTTCGTCAAGTTGGATTTGATCTTAACTGGTCAAACATGTAATATTTTAGAACAATACACTGTAGATATTAAATCTTAAAGACTAAGATTAAAGTACCTAAATTGTAATATGATTTTTTTATAACAATAACTACTTCATTACATTCGAGCTTAATGAAAGATGGTGTAAAATAGAAAGTTCTGGAAAGAATCTGATTTTCATGTTGGAAGTAAAAAGCGCACGATTTTTAAGGGAAGGTTTTTCGCGAACAATCAGACAATCATTTTCTTTAATTTGTTTTTTAGTCATTCGCAAATTTTGCCGTTTATCTCCTGCGAAATGTCTGAATTACTTTTTGACGAGCAGTTCTAGTAAATTGAAGGTTATCCTGCTGGACTATTATTTATTGCGGTATATAACAATTGAGGATCCTCAAATTCCTGATTGAAATCAAATTACATCTCTAATAAGCATTAGGTCAGCAACTTATACGTACCTATAGATTCGGAGATTGGATCAATTTGGATATACAAAAATTGACTTTTTAAATTTTACTATTATTATATTCTTGTCAGTGTTTTATTTGATAAATCAAAATTTATGCAATATTATAATAATAATAGAGTCATTATTTAGGTCAACTTAGTTCGATCATAGTTTTGTTGACAATATCCACAACAAGACTTACAAAATAATTTAACTGAACATTGAAATAGGCTTTGTTTACAAACATGCAAAAATGTAATAATATTTATATTTTACCTTGCCTGATGGCTTTCATACCTAAGTGATAGTTGATGCTTTAATGCATACCGAGGCGTTATCATTGTGTGATAACTCTTTATGTGTTATTCAACAGCATTTTTGTGAGCATCAGTAGGCTCACGAGTTATGCATCGGCGCTCAACTGTAGCTGTAGTGCGCAATGTATCTACCCAAAATTGTAATGTTAACTTTCTAGTTGAACATCTAAGAATTCTTTGCGTGCATTTTCTATACACAGATCAACGCCTTTTTGAGTAGAAATTCGAAAAACTCTAGTTTGTTATAATAAAGTAATAGTATGAAGTCGCGAAAGCATGCAACTAACTGCAACTTATTATGTTTATATGAAGGAGTTAAAGTAAACATAAATTTAAATTTTTGTACAGATTCTTACTCTTTGAATCGCAAAATATTTTATTACGTTAAAATGTTTGTTTTATTCAATGACAATATGACACTCAGATCTCTACAGACACTATTTTCCAGTTTATTGTATATTATACTGCTTTACAATATATCATGTAACTTCTCTCACAATTTATCTTAAATTTAGGTTACAACAATTATTATTGGAAGCTTTGTGACTGAAAAAGTATCATATGATCTACACGACATAATTAAGTATTGATGAAAAGAAATGCATATTTCGCAAACATACTAAAAATTACACATGATGAGAAAAGATCTGAAATTCAGTCGTGTAATTATAATTCAGTATATTCTTTCATAATGATAATCGTTTACATTGTAATACATCTGATACTGAATTCAAACTAACAGTTTTGTTAAAGTTAACAAAATCTGGATTCTTACTTTATTAGATCACTAGATCATAGGTAAGTAACAAATTAATCACTATTTCATCATCGCAAATATATTTCAATATAACCAGTCATTTATTTCAATTATATATCAAATATAAATTTATTTCGCCTATCGTCATAAAAAATATTCATTCATTAATTCTCTTTTTATTTCAATACTCTAATAATAATTATTGTCAGAATATATTCTTTTCGGGAACATAAAAATTGTATGCAATGTAAAAATAATTTTAAACAGAAAGTCACAATTTTATAACTTTTTAATTTATATAAATCTCCAGAGTGCGCTAGCTGACACTAATTTATACGCTAGGTGAAATTTTGCTAATTATGTTCTAATCTTAGCATTGAATACATTCACTGCAGAAATTATGGCAATTAAACATTGTAATCTGCATTTTAATATCAACAGTTCAATTGTAAAACATTTTCATTATAATTTAAAGTAAAAAACAATGCCAGCTCATTGACTATTTAAGTATCGAAATAATTATAGTTGGCAAAAAAGTTACTAACGCCTATCTCTCAAATATATAAATTACAGTTTTGGGAAACATTGTATAAGCATTATTGAATATTCGTATTATGCATGCCAATAACAATTAAAATGTCATTGAATTCCTATTTTGAACACAAAATGACAGAGTTCATGCTCAAAATTTAAAAACTTGACTTCAGTCTGTGGTGTCTAAACTGAATTCCTCCTACCTTTTAATATATTATTAATTTGTTCAAAATAGCATTAAATCATTCAAATCATTGCGAAAGAAAATTAATGAAAATTCAATTCAAACCAATGAGAAACGATAACCTATGACTATAATTATAAAACAAGCTTAAAATCTTTTGTAAAAATAGAAACAACAGCTCAAGAATTGTCTATTCGACTACAAATACGAAACGTGTCACTAAATTATTATAACTGTAAAAGGACTTAATCCTTATTTGTGCATTGTTTCATAGAGTCTGTAAATCACAAAATATAAATCTAGATAATGTGTCTCTTGGATAAAAATTATTCGCTAATCTGAAACAAAAATATAAAACACACGATATGCTAATCATCTTGGAAATAAATAGCTTAGAACATTTTGAATCAAATCAAAGATAAATATAACATTAAAAGTTATAATCTCAGAGAATTACAATATCCTGTTATATAGATAGTATAAAAAAATTCTACATAAAATGTATTACAATTCAATATTAAAGTTGTTTAAAATGAAATTAAGATAGATTTTTCATACAATATACCTTGTAGTAAAATAGTTCTACTATTTTACTGGTCGTCATAATCTCCATATCCATTATTTACATAGCCTCCTTTACGTCCATATGTCCATCTGTAATACTGAAAATAAAATAAACTAAATTTATACTAAAAAATATTTAAAATATTGAACATCAGAATCTTTCGATATAGTGCGTTATACACAAAGATATAAATGCACTGCAAATGTGCATTTATATCTTTAAAATTCCCGAAAACATATTTTTAAAACCCTAAATCTTAATTCTATCCCTAATTGCAACCTGCGCTATTTTTTCCTGTACTTCATATAATTTATTTTCTTGTATGATACTGAATTTTTTTCTTGAACGCAATAAAATGCTTTTTCTCGTACTGAATGCAATATTTTATTTACAGCATAATACTTAGCAGATGCGCCAGTGAATATTTTTGGTAACCCTAATTTTCAACTTTAAAATCTTAATTTCATATTTCACAGTTTAATTCCACCTTTTAACATAACTTCATTGTAAATTACAAAATGACATTAATATGTCTTTACTATAGACTCAATAGTAAACAAATCCTATGGACAGACATATGGGTAAAAACTTTTCCTTTTCTCACCCATCTTCTCCTGGGTACAACACGGGCCACAACTGGCTCAGGTTCAGGTTGGCTTCTGACAGCGAGCAGGGCGATGGGTGAGAAGCAACGAGGAAGACAACAGAAAAGTAGGAGACCGAGCATCAAAAGAGCCATGAGACCAAATACTGAGCCCAATATTACAGCGACGAGGTTAGTACCATCTGTAAAACAAATATTTCATAAATCTGAACATATAAATTTGAAGCTATCTTGGTTTCAATAGTAATATTTTAATAATAATTATTATTATCCTATTATTATTACTAATAGTAATCTATTATTCGTTTTAATAGTAATATATCTTTAAAGATATATTAAATAAAGTTTATCTTTTGACATTTTTTATAAGCAGCATAGATTATTTTCAAACAACTAGCAGATAACAGATAGATTTACACTACATTTGGAAAACTGGCTGAATGTAAAATTTACAACAAAACGTTTGTCAATAGTTAAAAAACTAAATGTATAAAAGGAAGAAAAAATATATTCACGAAAGAAAGTAACTTACCAAGTCCATTTCCATTTCCATTTCCATTCCCGTTTCCAGTCCCATTCCCATTTCCATTCCCATTTCCACTCGCAGTTGTCATACCATTTCCATTATTTCCACTCCCACTCGTCAAACCATTGCCATTCCCCGTATTTTGTCCATTACCCATTGTTGTGGCCCCCTGACCATTCCCTGTAGTGGCAGGTCCGCCGTTACCCCCCGATGTTTGTCCATTATTAGAGGCAGTGGTCATACCTGCATTATTCGTAGAGGGGCCCGTAGGTCCACCAGCCGGTGTGGTAGCAGCGTTGGCGGGAGTTGTAGGTGCCGCGGTGGGTGCAGCAGTTGGAGGACGAGTAGTAGGGGGAGGTGTAGGTGGAGGTGTAGTGGGTGCTGGAGTTGTTGGGACCGGTGTTGTGGTTGTTGTCACTAAAATGGGTGAACAATATTACGTTATGTTTTCAAGAAGTAGAAAAAGTATGTTGCATCTTGAGATTTTCGACTTAAAATTAGTTTCTGTAAATGGATGCACCCCTACTATAATCACAAATATTTTTCTAATTTTGTTGCTGAACTAGGATAACTGCTTGTAGCAGAACTATTTGAAGTAAAGATGCTTACGTGCACAAGTATTATCAGGCATTGAGCTGTAGCCTGTTACGCAGCCACCTTGTTGACATTTGTTGGCGCCTACAGCCGAGCAGCCTGCAGACCCACAGTGAGTGTCGCAGGCTACAAATATGTTAATGATAAAATATTTGTGAATAACATTCTATAAATAGAAATTAAAAATGCTCATTTGCATAAGCCACAAAACCATTTGATTTATAACATCTGATAAAGTTGCAATAAATCAGGCATCTTCAATCTTGTTGTAATAAGTTGATTCTATATGAAATATCATATTAGTGCGTAGATCACTTGGGCGCAACAAGTGATGGTCATCTAAAAGTCACCATGATAATTACATCAGATTTAATTCTCACAAATTTTATAATAATTTCACGTGTCATAAACAATAGCATTTTTCCTTTTCGTACAAATAGCTTAATTAACTAATACAATATTGTAATTATATCGTTTATAAAAACTGACAATAACTGATATTTTCAAAACTATTTTAAGTAAAGACGCTTACGTGCACAAGTATTATCAGGCATTGAGCCATAGCCCGTCATGCAGCCGCCTTGTTGACATTTGTTGGCGCCTTCAGCCGCGCAGCCTGCAGGCCCGCAGTGAGTGTCGCAGGCTACAAATATGTTAATGTCAAAATATTAAGGGATAAGATTCTATAACTAGGAATTTAAAAAAGTTACAAAACCTCATGATTTATTACAACTACAGCAGTTTTCTTGAGCAAACTGTTTGAAGAAATACAAAAAATATATCAAATTATATTTTTAAATTTATTTAAATTATATTTTTCAAATTATATATTTTAAATTAAATAATTATGAAAGTAATATGATATTCCTTCTCTACAAAACGTAAGAAATAAAGAAATAAAGTAATAACTATGAAAGACGATGATCAATAAAAAGTTTCTTTTATTGATAATTTGTAATAATATGAATGAAATTCAATTAAAAGCTATTTATTGTCCCGAGTATTTAATATTCAGATTGTACTCAATCAATATATACGTATTTCAAAAAAAGAGAGGTTATTTAATTTGTTGTTATAATAACAAATTAATACCTTTTTGTAATTTTATTATTTAAATTATAATAACTGACTTTAGCATAATTATCAGAAGTAAAGATGCTTACGTGCACAAGTATTATCAGTCATTGAGCCGTAGCCTGTCATGCAGCCGCCCTGTTGACATTTATTGGCGCCTACAGTCGCGCAGCCTGCAGGCCCGCAGTGAGCGTCACAGGCTACAAGTATATTAATGACAAAATATTAAGGAACAACATTCTAAAAATAGAAATTTCAAAAACTCTCGAAAAAGATTAACTTTTTGTAACTCTAGTGAACTTTATGAAGACAACTAAAATACAACATTTCAGTTAGATAAAGTATTTTTTTTTTGGAAAAGTTTTCAAGATGTAAATTGGATATTTTAACACTTACTCAAGCAAGTCTTTGAAGTTGCATCGAGAGAATATCCAGTTTTACACGCTGTGTCGCATTTACCCGGACCATTTACTGTGCATGGACTGACACAATTCACATCACAGACTACAAAGAAACAATATATAACTGTATTATAACTAGCAAAAATCTTCTCTCATTCAACAATGGGGAGATAGAGAGATAAAGATATGTAAATTTCACTTATGTGCATTTCCCGATAATGGAATTGTTTTCTCACAGTTGTATTATAATGATGTCAACAAAATAGTACAGCATCTTTGGGCTTCTCATTGCATTCTAGTTCTCGCTGTCAAGATGAGGAGACGGAAATCCAGGTTAATTTATAATATTAGATTCACTTATATACGCAGTAATAAAACAGCGATTATTATTCTTAATTTAATGATAATAATACTCATCTACAGTTGCTATAAAAATATTTAATAAGAAAATATGTGTCAGCGTAGTATGTTTTTGAATCCATTTAGATTTTAAGTTATTTGATCAATTTATAGTTATATAAACTTACAAATAAGCTAACACAGCACCTCTCATCTTTATACCTCAAATACTGATATTTAACATTTATATTTTACAGTATAGTACCTGGTTTGCATGTTTTGCTTGCTGCATCCAAAGTGTAGCCAGTTTTGCAAGAAATGTCGCATTTAGCAGGACCACTTGATGCACATGTGCTATTACAATTCATATCACAAGCTGCAACAAATCAGAGTATTTTATAGGTATACTATACTCAGTTTATTCTTTATTTTAGCGACAATTTACTTTAAAACATTTAGAAATTACATTAGTCTTTCAATCAAGATTAATATATTTTATTTCGTAAATTACAGTTACTAATTTTACTAACTTAATTGGATTAATGTATTATAAAATGAAAAGTATTATCCTAATATTATATATTAGGGTAATATTTTTCATAATACATAGCCTTTCAAGATCTAACTGTTTCTTTATTCTAACAAAAATCTTATGCAAAATTTAAGTAGAATAATTTAAATCCAAAATTAATCTTTTTCTTTTCAATAAAAAGATTAAACACGAATATGAGTATGCAAGTAAGACAAATAGACAAGATACGCTTCCCAAAAACATTCAACACATTATTTAATATGGATTTATATTCGACTGACGTTGACAAGTCTTGTTGGCTGCCAGTCCGTAGCCTACTTTACAAATGCTGTCACATTTTGTTGCACCAGAGGCCGCGCATGTCCCAGCACAGTTCACATCACATCCTGAAAATTGCACAAACAAATAGCAATGACTATCTTACATCGATAAATGCGCGAAATTCGATGTGTGCTACTGAAATTGTACCAAATGGAAATATATATATCTGTTTATAATGAGTGTTTAATATATGTTCCATTGTTTTGCAAGCTAAAGTTGTAAGTGGTTCTATTTTTGGAAGTAGCTACTTAGACATATGGATCTCTAGAATCTGATTACTATTGCATAGAGTTATGCATACAATAAGCTCATATGTAAACGATTATGTGAATGCTTACTCTACTATAATTGTTCAATGTGTAAGATTATTGCAATAGATATTAAGTAAGAAAATGCCCCAATCTACCTTATGTAATATCGACATATGGATATGAGATATGATAAATAGATCTACTGTTGATAAAAAAATTAAGCTATCCAATAACAAACATTGCGACATGAAAGATTATACTACAACTTAATTAAAAGATTAAATATATAATTAAGATTGATAATAGTAAAATTAAAAGACAAACCAGCACAATTGAAAGTTGAAGTGAGAGCATAGCCTATTTTGCAAGTATCATCACATTTAGTTGATCCTTGTACAACGCATTCACGAGCACAATTCAAATCGCATGCTAAAACAACATACAGTAATAATTGTACAGCGACAATAATAATAATACCCACTTTCGCAACATTAAAAAGATTAAATATCACCGAAATGTCACAAATTCTGTAGAGTATTATTGTTTGCCTGAATAGACCATTGAATTCTATGAATTTCTATCACAAATTGTCTCTAAAACTATAGCAATAAAGTCTTTCAATAAACACACTTCAGATCAAATATAAGAAGGAAGACTACCACTACTCGCCTGCTCAGAAACTGTTTAAATTAACTATTTCTACACTCTTTTCTTTATTAAACTTAAAATGTATTACATATTACATACGTGCACAGTGTTTGGTTGAAGTAAGTGCGTAGCCAGAAATACAAATATCACAAAAAGATGCTCCGGCAGTTGAACAGTTGACGCAAAATTCAGCGCACACTAAACGCAAAAAAAAAATTATTATCATTTATTTTCGCTTTTTCAATAAGGCTATTTTAAATTTCTAACAATATATTTTCTAGGGATCCCTTATATAAATTAGCGGTTTCAAAATCTGTGATTATCGTGCATCATCGTAATCGTCATCATCATCATGTCATCATAACTTCACATGATCAATTTGTGTTTCTTTAATATTATCAAAAAGAGATATATAATCAAGCATAACTTTTTCTAACTATTATGACAATATTTGACTTTATCACATTATATAGGATACATCTATTACATTCAATTAACAAAACTAAAGCGAATTATAAAATGTAAATACAAGTGAGATTACAACCGGAAATTTCTGACTGAAATCTAAATCAAAATAACTAAAAATCAGTATAAAATAACTGGACAGAAAACTGTCAACTTACGTCCACATGTTTTGGGCGTGGTCTGGGTGAATCCGTAGCCCCTGCTGCATTGATCACAGCTGCCCGCGCCGGCTGACATGCAGCCCCCTCCGCAATTAGAGCAGCAAGCTGAGCGACAAAAATAGTAAATAAATATTACATTGAGCCCACTGTAAAAAAAACAGACTTGAACATTAATCCATTGTAAAACACATACTATTTGTATTAAGCGTGTTTATTTTAAAACATGGCATCATTTTACTTTTCATATATGGTGCTGACAAGAATGAAAAGAAGAAAAGAAAGAATAGAATTGGAGGAACGCAATAGCGTAAGGTAACTATTCCAGAAAGTATAAAAAAACAGTTTCATCAGAACAAGATATTAATGAATGAAAGTTAATTTTGAGATTAAAATTATGTAATATAGGCTTAAATGTGAGTACATTTTAACTGCTGGCATTCTGTAAATGTATTACAAGTGTTACATAATTGTAGTGATTCTATGTAGCTGCTAATCTCATTATGTTTTTTATATTATTATTATTTTTAACTTAAATTTCATCTCAATTACATGTTTATTTTAAATTTGTTCTTTATTTTGAACATTACTATGTAAATTGTATAAGTATGTAGGTTGCTAGCTCGATAGCAATTGTTTTTGGTTTCTAGTAGCCTCTCAAACCATTGATTTATAGTTCTAGAATTGATCGCATAATTTATATTTGTATTGTATTTGGTTTGGAAATAAATAAACTAACTAACTATTATGTAAGACCCTCTATTATGTAAAACCCACTATTAGGTTAAGACCCTCGAATAATTTTGATCGTATAAAAAAGGATGTCACTTACGTGCGCAAGATCTTGGTGCTCCAGTAGTCAGACCATATCCAGATGTACACATGTCACATGAGCCTGACCCTGATACATTACAACCTCCACCACAGTTGGCAGAGCAAGCTACAAACATATTAAAACTTACTTAAAAGAGAGTAAATACACAGCAAATAAAGTATAATTTTATTATTAATATTAACTTTGATGCAAAAGGTTAAAAATGCTAAATTAAATAAATTATATAAATTTAATGCATTCATATTTGAATGAAAAATAGGTTGAGTGCATGTATATAGTTTAGTATTCCTGGATTCGATTAGAAATTCCTACACAGCAAAAAAAATCCATAACGTCTATCAATTGATATGAAATAAAGTGAACTAAGTGAAGTAATATTCACTTTATTTCATATCAATTGATAGACGTTGTGGATATAAATAAAGAATAAAAGTGGATTAAACATTAAACATTAAATTAGACTATTGGATTAAACTGGATTATTGTTTTAATTAATTGGATTAAAAAAATCATATTAGCTGACACACGAATGAAATGAAGAAATTATCGGAGTATTTTCTCACATCCACAAGTCCTGGGATTATCTGTTGTTAGTCCATATCCTGGAGAACATTCATCACAGGATCCACCTCCAGTTGTAGAGCAGCCAGTTTTACAGTTCGCTGAACACACTTTTCAACAGAAAATATACTCTAAATATGACTTAAAATAACATTAATTAATTTGAAAATTATTAAAATAAACAATCTTTCTTCACTAGTTTGTACATAATTATAATAAAAACTTTCATGATAGGATCTAATATGAATTAAAGTTTCATGGTTATGTCTGTAAAATTTTAGATATAGGTTATACTCATTATTCAACTAGAAAGTCATTTCAACATAGAAGGATGTCATTTTTCTAGAAACAAATTAATGGCATTTTTTTGCTCTTTAATCATTTTTAGCATGTTTTTCTTTCACATTTATATGACGACTTTTTCTAACGCATTTATTTTTGTTTCATATTATGTTTATAAAAGTATTATAACCAGTTAGACTAAAAAAAGTCTCTACTTTAAAGGTGTGTAACTAATAACAAATTAACAAGAATAATTGAAATCAAATTTGTATATAATACTTAAGCAATTGCTAAGCTACTTTGAAATACATAATAGCTATGTATTTCAAAGTAGCTTAGC
>JAQIXG010001870.1:0-19795 GCA_034700105.1 Oconnorella tubifera | reverse complement strand
TCGCTTAAGGAGAATAAATTCATTACAAAATGCATTGAATAAGTCTTCTTTGTGTACGATTCATCATTGTATTACACTCAGCCTATTTAGTTCGTGGAAACTAAAAGTCTGTACATTTAATTGAGCCTATATAAATCTCGTTTAACTGTAGAGTTTTTTAAGTCTTGATTTATCTGTATATAATTATGTCTGAGTAATCTACGCAGAGCAGTGATTAAGGCCAAGTTTAGTGTTTAATACTGTGCACAGAGTTTAGACGCCTACTTTTATTTATGACTCATAATAAAACACAGGGCTGTATATACAGCAGAGTTTTGTGTTGTATAATAGGGTAGTACTAGAAGTCTATTGACTTTATTTTACTTCTTGAAGTACTCAATCTCATTCGAATTGATTTATGAATTGTTTTCAAACCAGCACAAAGATATTAAAGTTGATTGAATTTTGTGGACACTTAGTTCAAGTATCATTCATGCCATGCATGAATAGAATGGAAAATTTGAAATACAAAAATGATTGTTATCATTATTTAATTTTTATATATTTTATGGTTCATTATTATTAATACAAATTTACTATTAAGTAGTTACTATTCATTATTTACATTACACAGCAATATGTCAATGCATATTGCTGTGTAATGCTAAAGTAGTATTGTAGTATTTTTAGTAGTATTGTTAACTTAAGTTAGAGAAGGAAGTTAAGTTTAACATCATGTATTACCATGTTATAACGATGTCGAAGACTTAGCTGTCAATTTAAGCGTCTTGCTAAATGGTGCGGCTAGTTAGAGAAATAGTGAGCTATCCGTGATTCGAACCTGGACCTATGACGTCCGAATCCTGCGCTCTAACCACTTCTCTAACGAGCCTTGGCTAATAGATACCTTTGCAATAGTATAACAATTTCTACAATTTATGATTTTATTTCGCATCAGGCATTAAAAGCGCATCGATATCGAGACTGATGAATTACTCGGTCAACCCAGCAGGAAGCAAAGTCAAAAGTCATCACGCATTCTTACAATGGATACGACACCAACCAACCATCAAGCTATCCACAAGACCAAACGCGCCTCGACCCCCCATATCCTGCTACCGGATAGAGCGCCCCCCGACAACCTAGGGGTCCACGTAGCCCCTCAAAAGGGCGCGACATCGTGTATAGTTGAAAAACATCGCATAGATTCATGCGGAGAATCAGACGCGTCGGATAAAACGGAATGTTGTTTCGCGGAGTACATTCAAACGCGGAATTCTGCTGCGGATTCCGTGGAACGATCGGATCGGATCAAAGTCGGGTTGAGTACGGTGAAGGGTGGAAAGTGGGGTGGATTGGTGGAGAGGTTAACGAAGAGGAGGATTTCTGAAGTTTTTGCGGATATTTGGAGTTTTTCTGATGAAGTTGTGGAGAGGTTGGATACAGAGATTGGGAATAAGAACGTGGCTTTGGTTTATAATGAGGATGATTGTCAGAATATGTTTTTGGAAAATTACGATGATGGTAATGTGTATTTTGTGTTTGAATCAGATTTAAAAGTTCAGTGGGGATGTAATAATGCGATTTTGTGTCTTTTTAAATATTTTATACATGTTATTGATTTATATTCGCATTTGAAAGTAAATTTTACAACGAGTGAGCTGAATTTTTAAAGACTATTTAATTTTCATTGTGATATTAAATTTGATAACTATAAAACATAGATGCAACTATTTTGCATTGTTTCATTTTCGCAGTAGTTACTTTTGTAATTTATCAAGTTATAGTTACTTATAGTTACTCTGCAATTGATCAAATTATTCTCAGCATTTCTCCATCATATTATTTACTTTCTAAAATCTAAATTTACTTAAATTTTTATTTTTCGTGACATTCTAGAATTTGCTACCATAGAGTCCGGTCTGATGCCCTTCATCGGTGCGGATGATGTCTGGGGTGCATCGGAATCTCTCTGGAATATTCCATCTTCCATCAACATGGACACGGAAGATCAGATCCTCCAACTCTTGGCTCGTGTCAATGACATGGATTCTCCTATGGAACAATTTGGAGTGTTGGATATTCCGCTGATGGAAAATATTCTGCAGGTGGAAGATGTTCCATTGATGGATAATGTTCCGCTGGTGGAAAATGTTCCGCAGGTGGAAAATGTTCCGGTGATGGAACGGTGTGTGGAAAAGGATCAGTGTTTGAGCGGAAGTGGAATGGATGAAGATGAACCGGATTTAAAGGATTTTCCGCTTATGGGTAAATTCCTTTTGGAAATTTTGAACGAATTTTTTTTAGTTTTTAAATTTAGCATTAATTGGATTATCTGTATATATAGCTGGAAGCTAATTTAATTGTTTTTTGTTTCAGTTGTGGATAATAATATTAGATGTTTAACAATATTTGTAATTTTAGAGAATCTGCAATTATATTGATGAAAAGTGAAAATTGTGGTGTATTTTCTATAGCGGGTCGATTACCTCTAAAAAGTAGGTCAGTGACCTCTAAAAATGAGTCAATGATCTCTAAAAGTGGGTCATTGACTGCTAAAAAGCGGATAAATGATCTCTAAAAAGCGGGTCAATGATATCTAAATAGCGGCTCAAAGACATTTATAGTGGGTCAGGGACCTTTATAGCGGGTCAGTGACCTCTATAACGGGTCAATGACCTCTATGGACGGTCAATGACCTCTATAGCGGGTCAATGATCTCTATAGCGGGTCAATGACCTCTTTCGCGGGTCAATGATCTCTACAGAGGGTCAATGACCTCTATCGCGGGTCAGTTACGTCTATAGCGGGTCAATGACTTCTATAGCGGGTCAATGATCTCCATATAATACTGTATTTTTACTTAAAGAATAATTCATTATAGTAAGACGAATGGAATATTTACTATTTTCAGTTGATGAGTTTTTGATGCATGTTTAGGATTTGTAGCACTTTAAACTTGTTTATTTGAATATTTCTGGTTAAATTTAAGATGCCAATAGGAGTTTGTTTCGTACCGTTGTCAATCGATGATCTTATAAGAATTATAAAAAACCAATACTATTAAGGTTACTTGATATTTATTAAATTGACATCACTTGTATGTACACTTTTTCAAATATTGTATTTAATTTTTTTG
This sequence comes from Oconnorella tubifera, assembly GCA_034700105.1. Lineage (NCBI taxonomy): Eukaryota > Metazoa > Annelida > Clitellata > Enchytraeida > Enchytraeidae > Oconnorella > Oconnorella tubifera. The sequence continues at coordinate 16,677 of JAQIXG010001870.1, read as the reverse complement.
CAGATGATATTGATGATTTTTGGAAAGATATCAAACGTGAAGAAATCCCACACCAGTCAACTATCGATACAGGTATAAATAATGATAAGTAATGTATTCAATTCTTATTGTTTTATTAGGATTTGTTTGCATGAGAGTTGAATCGCTGATTCAGATGAATTAGATTAAATTTTAATGAGTTTAATTTTATAATTTTCATGTATATTGAAGTGAAATACTGTAGTGAAATACTGTACAGCGATATACTGTAGTGAAATACTGTATTGAAATACTGTAGTGAGATTCTCTAGTGAAATGCTGTAGTGAAGTATTGTAGTTAAATACTGTGATGAAGTATTGTACAGTGAAATACTGTGTAAGTTATTTTGCTTTTGCTGAAAGTTTAAAAAAATTATATTTAACTGTCAACATTGCATTGTTAACTTTGTTTTCATCTTTTTTATTACTACACATTGACTTAGTTTAAAAATGATGCGTAAATTTTACTATTAAATAAATTTAATTACGATTTAATTCTGTTTAGATGACGAAAGCGAAGATGTCGACATCATAAGTATAACCGACGACATTAAATCATCCAATGACGAATCGCAAGAAAGTCCCAACACCAAACTTTCCCCTTTAGAATCGTACAATCTCGATATCATTTGCAAAATCGTTGACGATCACTCCTACTGTCCGAAAATCATGCGCTGGATCGACGCGGCATCGAATCCAAGTAAATACCGATTATGTAAAAACGCTACTGAAAAAAGACGCTTTTCACGAATTGATCGGATGCGTGTTGATAATGATAAACGATACCAGAGGATAAAACGCGGTAGAAAGACGAATCGTGATAGATATCACGCGACGAGAGATAAACGCGAGCAACTAAATCAAATGGAGCGCGAGAGGCGAATCGGTTTGAAAACTTGTTTTGAAAAATTGCGCGTTGTTGTACCGGAAACGATGTCAAATGTAAAAGTGTCGAAAGACAAGATTTTATTGTACGCGAAATCGAAGATTCGAAGTCTTGAATCTGCGAATGTTTCGTATAACGAGGAATTGAAAAGGTTGAAGAAAATGAACGATTTTTTGAGGGAGAGATTAAAACGGGCGAGTTGTTATCGTAGAAAATGATGGATTTGTGTTTATGGACTGAATTGTGAAACTATTTAAGATGTTAGTGTAGATGTTTTGTAGGATTTGAACTTTAATTGCGATTATTTTATGATGGATTAGAATGCTTTGAATATAACGATTCTGTTTTGGAATTGCGACGACATTTAATTTACCTTATGGATGAGTGGTTGTAGATTAATTAAAAATTAACTTGAAAATTGTCTGCAAAATTCAATTGTTTTAAATTAGATGTATTTGTTTTTTTAGGTTTTTAATTCATACACATTAAATAAACATTATGATCTACAATATAACTTGTTGCTTTTATACTTTTAAGTGAAACCTTAAATTACCTTTTACGGTGATATTTTCATAACATTTATTTACATTACATTAATAACATTTATTACATAACATTTGCATCAGAATCTCAATTCTAATAATTTTAGCTCTCACCTTTCTTTATATTGTTAAACGGGCTGATATTTAGTTAAAGCCATAAAATAAACTTTATTATTGCTGGAGTATTTACTTTCATTTGAAATATTTTTGTAGGTAATTATTATATGATAAATTGCTTCACTATCCAGGCTAAATAATTATACTGTTTTGCAATGAATGGCTTTTAATACGACTATTGTTATACTATATTCGTTATTAATAATTGCACAGTAGTTAATATAACACGTGAATTTATATAATTTGTGATTATATTGTTAGTTAAATGCAGACTTGGTTAACTTGACAGGATATTTAATTTGCAACTATTTTTATTATATTGTAACGTTGAAATTGTTCGTTTCATTTAAAAAACTAATTTTTTTATATCAATACTTGAAATTGAAAAATTATTGTGTAAATATTGGATACAATTATTATTCTCTGATCTTTGAATTATGATATGCTTTATATTACTATAATTAATGTATGATTTTGATTAATTACTGTAATTAATTGATCCGTTACAATTTATATTCTATATATTCAATCTATTTATAATTGCTTCCCTTTAGCATTAACATCATAATCTGTTTCTATATTATATATTATTATATATCCTATTGAATTTAATTTACAGAAACACTTAGCTTTCGAAATAGAAATATTTAGTAATAATTTGGTCATTTTATATGCTATAAAGTAGTTAATTTGGTCGATAATACGATATAGATTTGAAATAAATTTGTCTGCGTTATATTTAATAAGGCTTAAAATTCAACATTTAATCACATACAAAAATTAACTAATGAACACATATTACATTAATGCAGTCAACTTGAATTCCATATCAAGTGAAAAAGTAACAAATACTAAAAATAAGAATTATGTGTAGTCAAATATTTTAATAAGCGGCTTATTTCTTTAATGTTATTAAAGAATAATAAAGAAGCATTATTAACCGTATAAGTTGTAAGACATCCCGTTTAAGTTTAACATATATTTTCATCTTAACAAAGAGTAAAAGGAATCCAAACTTAGCATAATATTTACTATCTAAAGTTTTGTTCAACTTACGCATAAAATACTGCAATATAAATAACAATTCAATGAGAATATTTCAGATCAAAAACACTAATAACAAAATGAAAAATTATGAAACAAATTGACATCAACAAATTTAAACAATTCACAATTTTAGTTTAACGACAAATTTTCTGCTGTTAGCAGAAATTGCATAATTTTAAACCAATAGATCCTATGTTGATCCCATGTAGTAACAAAAAAACAGAAACCGTTCGAAGCTTGCAAGCGTACATTTCAGTAAATTTTTAACCTCAACTCTAACCTTCAATAATTTCAAAAAAGTAAATAAAACGTTCACTTTTTAATATAATCTGTCACTCAAAGTTATTCGTTATGTAGCCGTCTGTAAAGCACGATTCAATACAATTACATTCAGTTTTATTCATTTATAACGAAAATAATATATATTTATATTAGTACTAATAAAGGCCCATAAAAAATACTACAGAGTAACAAGTTAAATTAACTGTATTATTTCAATTTAAATAGCAACTTTTAGCTTAAAGTACTACTCAAATTTTCACTTCAATTTAACAGATTCAATTAACAACGAGGTAAAACTAACAAAACATTTGTAAAATGCCGTTTCAACGATGACTGAATACGAATCACAAAATTGTAACTCTGAGATTAAATATATACAGGTCCATCCGACTGAATAAATATGGAAATACAATCCTGGATTTATTATGCATAGAGCTACTGGGTAGATATAGTCACTAGATAAAGTAGACTTTATTGTCCGCTGAAAAACAACCAAACAGACTAAAAATTAATCGATCTAGTTTAAAACTATATTGCAACAGACTAAATAAACATCGAAACACCATGATAGAAATAAACTATCAAAATTTCAATCTAATTTTATACAAAATTCTTATTTATATTACGTGCAAATAAAAAAATTAGCAGATTTACTAGACATTATTTACCAAAAAGGTCAACCAAAAACTTTTTTGTAAGTGAACACACATGTTATTGATAGAACAAAAACAGTTACAAAAAGACAGTTAAAACAATAGTTCGACGAAGTATTGCAAATAAAAATTCAGTTGATAGAGTGTAATTAAGATTAAAAGTTTAAAAATATTTAAAAAAAAGAAAGATTTATACGTTTATTTTCCGATGCTGTTTCATCGGAAGCTGTTGATTTTGTTGCTAGAGGAGAGCTTGCAGCGGCTACGATAGCTGGAGATGAAGCAGCTGTGATAGCAGCTGCATCGTTATCAGCTGTTTTATCAGAGCTTTCAGTTAAACTAAGCTGATGACAGCTACTCGTTTGCTGAAGCTAAAATAAATAGAACTTATTACATTATCGAATTTTTTATTCAATATAATTCGTTATCTATAAATTTACTGATCAAATAAAGATACATATAATATTGCGTATAAAACACAAAATACAACTGAGTAAATGCAACGTGCAAATAGGATATGAACTGTCAAATATTGCGTGTGATAAAGCAATTTTCCTTTAGAAAGTAATTAATTATAAAAAATATTTAAATTTTTTATTTATTTATTTATGAATGCATAAAAGAAATATATTATATGCAATTTGCCAAAAACACCACCACCAACATCTAAAATATACATTATAATAATTACAAAAAAACAGTTATTACAACAAAGGGATGAGGGGTGGATAGTAAAAGAGGGAAGCAAATAAACGAACCAAATGTATTACAAAAATGTACTAAAAGGGCCGGAGATAAATATAGTTAGATATATACAGTAAAACACTTCAACCTGTTGAAAGTGCGGCCCTTCATTAGCTAGTTCTTGTAATAAATCATGAGTTAGTTCGGGCGCAAACCTACGATAAAAATTGTTATGTTTTAAGTCACAGCCTGTACAGTAATATAAGCAGTAGTAATGCAACAGAATAAATAGTATTAATTATTAAAACTATAATAACATTAACTGATATTAGAATCTTTACAAAGAAGCAGTTTCAGAAGCTGACATAACAGATAAAAATGTTGATAAATAAATCAATACTAGTTTAAAATACAGTATACTATTAAATACTAATATACTATTAGAACTGCTTTACTACTGCAGTACTAATAGCATATTAATGCTACTATATTCTAATAAAATCATAAAAAATATTACAGAACAAGATATAATATTACACACTTTATATATTTATGTCAAATGGAGTCTGTATAATTATGTATACTGAGCTCTTCTTTTTATTTACTTAATTTCTTTAATTATTGCTTTTTTCTGCTACCTTTTTATTTAGTGATTTAAAAGTTTATATAAACATTACTATAGTAGTATTGTTTATTGTGTAAAAAACTGTAACTATTATACAAATAGTATTAATGTAATAGAAGTTACAAATACAATGTGCTGTAAAATGGAAAAAAATCTCACCAAGTTGTGATAGTGGGACTCATGGTGCCCTCTAGTGTATCTGTAGTTTGATTTGCACTTGTGCACAAAGTCTCTGCACCACAATCTGAACCTGATGTATCTTCAGCACCAAATATCATCTGTTTTAACAAATAACAACTTTATAAATTAACAACTTAACAACTTTATAAATATTACCATGATAAATAATGATATTGTAATGATTATTATAATTTGTATTATGTCGTGACGAAATAAAAATTAAAAATCATTGTGCAGTGTTCAAAAATTAATTAATGTTCAATAAATACCGGGTATATACGATTAAAATTCATTATATTAGTAAAATATTTGCTTAAATGTAAATTATCACTATAAAATACACAGCTTAAAACCAATTGAATTTCATGATATCATTTTAAGGTTAATGCGTTAAACTTTCAAATTTTAATGCAATTCTGACAACATCATAAAACTTTACAAAATGAAAGATAAACTGACAGAAAAAAAGCAACAGATTCACCAATTATAATTTTTGAAAAAAAAGCAGTAAAATTCTAACCTGAACATTTTCGATAAGTAGTTCAATGATTCTAGTTTGATAAGGCGTATCTATAAGATAATCCAGTGAACCTGGTCCTTCCCTAAACAAAACAAAAAACACAATAGTAAAGTTTTTATTAAAGAAATGAACAACATACAAATAATAAGAAACAAACAATAGTATTTTTCTATAAAAAATCTAGATAAAATTGATCAAAATTCAGTGCTTTTTGTTGAAATTCAACAATTCACCAAATGTTAAGCATTGAAATTCAGTGTTTCTGTTAATTAAAATGAAATGATCAAAAGTCAACATACTTTGGACGAAGCAGTGTTGGACCAAATACAATTCCGAGATTACTTGATGACATTTGGTTCGTTTCCTGATGTTTCGCAACTCTAAAAAACAACAAAAAATTACATAAATTTATACAGCAGAAAATGTAAGATACACTTTATATTGAAACCATAAAGTGTTGTTCAGCCATCCATTGCAGAAATTTGTTAATATTATCTAAATAAAAAAAATAAAATAACTACTAGAAAAATAAATAACCTTAATAAAAATTGCCTACTTTTAACATTCAACATGTGTCACAAATTTTTTTTTTTAACAAGTTTTTTATCATAAACCATATATAAAATGAAAAGCAAATGAAATTAAATACCTATTTAAATGATGCATGAGTGCCATGCATGTTTTGTAGTTAAATATAGGCAGCTGTTCCATTAAAATACTAAGAGTTGATAAGGATCCTACATTTGCAGCACCTTGCATATCATCCTATAGCGTTAATATCAAAATTATATTAAAAACTATATCAACATGATCTACAATGAAAGAGTTAAACGCTTAAAGTCTCCATTCAAATGTTAAGTAATGCAAGTTTCTTGAATTAAGATACCACAAATACAGGAGATAATATACCATAATATTAAATTTTTGCTGTATATTATTAAATGATTCGATGTTATATTGTTACAGAAAGGGAATTCAAAATTAATAGTTAATGTTAAATTTCGCAGCACATAAAAACAAGAAATTATACAAAAAACAACTTGGACCTACCTTTGCTAATTGAATAAGCATAGGATACAATCTGAAGGTTAACAAAGGTTCAGGAAGCTGCAAGAAAATATAGATAAAACATTAATGCAAAGTTTTAATACATGTGAATAATTTAGTCAAAAATATGGAAAAAACAATAATTCGAGATTTAATATATGAGTATAAATTGAAACATATTATTTACTTTTTTATGTAAATAACACTAATTTTAGTACAAAATGAACTTTACATTTAGTACAAAATGAAATTTTTGTATATTTAGATGAAAAAATCTTTCTTCAATTTATTATTACTTCTTGCTTTAATTTTACTGCTAAATACAGCAATTAAAATTTAAAAATAAAAACAAGTAATTATGTATAGCAAAACAAATGCAACAGCAACAATTAGTTTTTCAGTAACAAAATATGCAAAACAAAACCTGTCGGAGATAAAGTTTGAGGACGTTAGAAATAACATTCGGATGTTGATCAGAAAGATTAACGCTTCCTTCATCGACATCAAAACTGTTACAGACTTGCTCCACTTTGCTTTTAACTCCGGATACGCGATAAATGCCCTAGAAATGTGCGAAATAAGCATTTGTACATTTAAATTCTAATCAATTTAATAAAATAAGCAAAGAACAACAAATGATAAGCGATTTCTTATAATTTTATATTATGTAAAGATTTAGACATATACTTATAGATATTAATATTATACAATGTCTTCAAATTGAAAAAGGTTTTTGTGATTTTATTCAATTATATTTCTGTCTCGCAAGTGAATATTAAAATAATTATTACTATTAAATATTGAAACTTTTATAGACAATTCCGGGGAGTCTACAAAACAACAGATTCTATACATATGTACCGATTTCTTAAAATTGTGTTAAATCACACATTGCTGCTTTTGTATCACTATGGAATTATATCATCTTGTTATTATAACAAGACGACATAATGGTCCAATGAAATAGATACAATATTAACGCGCCTTTCACATCTTAACCAGAATCCAAGCAAAACTTACTTTTTAATTTAAGACGCATGCAGAAACCCTTTGTTATGTCTCTTTATTTGATATAAATTAAATAAAATTTAGAAATAAATCTCAAAAACCAACCAACCTTAACGCAGAGTCCGCGTCTATTAATTTCATAAATACACTTTTTAACGAGTTCAGGAACATCGAATATTTCTCTAATATAAGGCGTAGCCAGTCCCACAGATGTGCCGCTGGTGCACACAGCTCTAAGGACTTCTAAACATTTCTTGTGGCTTGCAACTCCGCACTAAATATTAAATTTAACTCTATAAATTAAAAAATGTTTATATAAATACAGAAAGTAAATAGAATATTTATGTTGTTATTAAATACATTATTTTTAAATATACATTTCTTTACACTTAGTAACTATAGTTGTTACTAAATGTAAAAATATATATATTTATAAATAATGTATTTAATAATACCATATTCTATTAACTTTCTATATTTATATAAACATTATTAATTATATTTCAAACAATATACTGTATTTAAATTACCATTATCCATATTGCTTTTATTATGTAGTTATTAATTTGGAAGTAATTTGCACATATTACAAAAACTCTCTATTGAAAAATTGGGAAAACTGAAACTCGATAAAATCAATATAACTAATCAACAAAATCAATATTCTATAATATATAAGTAAACATTCGTCAACAATTATAAACTATCAAAATTAACAATAAGCATCATAAACCATATAAACTCTGCATTATGAAGGTTATAAAAGGTGCAATAAGAATTTAAACCCTCTAAAAAACATTATAAAAAAGGCGATTTTTATAATTCATCGATATTTAGAATTCATCACTAACCTTTTCACACTCCGCCCCCTGAAAATAAACGTAACTTTCACATTCACGACATCGCGAAGGCGCTCTCAGTTTACGTAAAGTGTGAGTTTGAGCAGCACCCGATAGACGCATGCCGCGAAATGTAGCAGCGTTATCGTCTAAAGAATCAAATCCTAACAGCAAAAAAGAGACGTCTCAAATAAGTCAATAAAATATAAATTTTATATATATCTTTTATTCGTTCAAAAAGCAGTACAAACATAATAAAGAGAAAAATAAATTAGTAATATTGCGCTGCATCACTTCAATAAAGTTATAAAACTTAGAAATATTAAAATAATGACAATTAAAATAACAATTAAATGTCAAATTAAATTGTTATTAAAATAATTAAATCGTTGAGTTCCTAGTGGATATCACAAAATAAAGCTGTACAGCTGTAACAAAGGGTGTGACGAAAACAAGATTTTCAAAGCGATATTCTAACTTAGCCAGTTTGATAATTATAAATCCTATCAAAAATCATTTACTTATTAATGGTACAGATCTAACAAAAAAAAACAGAACTAAATTTCTAACATATTAAAACAAAAACAAACACCTAACAAACAAAAATAAACATCTATCGAATAAAAACAGAACTAAATTTCTAGCATACTATGATCATCATCATTATTCTCATGCTGTTCCCCGATAGATGCGCTGACTGCCAGAGCTCTGTGGTGATGTCCTTGATAAGGACTCGTTGTAGGAGATGATTCTAAAGAGAGTGAACTGCCTCCACTGATACTATCACTATCCTCCAATCGGAACGCTCCGCTTTTATTAGCTCCGCCTTTTATTTCTAAAAATAGATTAAAAAAAGAGTAATTTCGATAATTTACAAACTGCAAAATAGTTTTACTATAAGTTTTTTACATAGTTTTAAATAGATGTAAAAAAAAGATTGTGCTTTTCGTAATTAAGAAACAGCAAGCAATTAATATAGGAAGTTTTTGTAAGTTTAACTAAGATTATTTATTTAGTAGTTTCCGTAATGTAGGAATAAGATAAATATTCTGATTTAATAATCAGAAAAAAAAAACAATAATAGAAATCATGAAATATCGAAAAAATCTTTTTCAATCATTATATGCCTATGCCATTACTTTAAAATAAAGATTTAAACAAATCTTTTCAATTATAAATAAAATGACCTTTGAATTATCATTTTTGTTTCAAAGTACAATTAAAATTGAAATAAAATGCAATATAAATCTACATTTTAGACAAGGGAATAAACTGGTCCAAAATTTTAAAAAAGGTTACCTTGTGGTCGTGAACTGTGCATTCCTGGAAAACTATCATGAACCAGATCAGACAAGAATGAGTCGCCCATTCTGAAATAAGTGTTAATTTAACATTTTAAACTTTTACAAAATTTTACACTGTAATTTTACACTATATTCTAATTGCACTTGTATTCTATACAGAGTTTTACTCAGAATACATAAAGTTAACGTTAAATACATAAAATTAAAGTTAAGTTTATCCTAGTAACAATAAATCAACTGAATTAAAGAACAAGCAAATTAACTTCATTAAAGAACAGATCCGAGAAATTGACTTAATTCCAATAATAAAAATATATTATTCGTTACAATCGATACATCGCTTTAAATTTTCTAAAAATTTCTACCAAGTTTATATAGCATATTATGATATTACTAGTTTTAACTCATCAAAACGAATGAGGGGGGGGGGAGGGTGGCTGGGGAGAGGGAGGAAAAATATAACAATTTTATAATCTCTTGACGTCATATAATCGATAGTAAGTTTAATTCTTTCATTACGCCTACTTCTAAACTTTTTGAAAGGTTATCAACAGTTTATAATCTTTTTTCACTGCGTCAGCGTTATATCCGTACCAACGTACTAACATCTAGAGAATTATTATATAATGGATATATCATATGAGAGTCAAGCCGACCTGCTATTTACGAGATAAGGCTCAAAGATAAACGGTTCAACAACAGCGACTGGATTGTCCGCAGGCCGGAGATGTCGCACGAAATCAGCGTAATGAGATCCAGGCTGATAGGATTTGCAGCTATCTGACAGACTGAGAAACTGCAGAAAAAAACAATTAAACGTTTAATTTAATTTATATGACATTTCTAATTGACGTTTAATTTCATTAAACCATTCAATTAGCTGATGGTTTGTCCTCACAGCTTGGGTGGACCATGTGCGATCTTTCCTGATACTGAGGGACTTCTGCGACATCGCCCCTCGATGTCTAAACAGACGTTAAACTTTGATTGATTGATTGATTTCATTCCTGACATTATTGTTTTGTCACGGCAAGTTACTGCAATGATATAATATCACAAAATAACGTTTCAACATTTTATAGAGTTAGTAATTAAGTAAATAAGTAATTTTTTATTCTTGTAACAATTATATACAAATTATCGCAATTACAACACTTCTTAAAAGTATTAGTTAAACTGTTTTTTATTTGATTTTTATCCTATGTTTCAAAACATTGCAATTAGAATTCCTTTTATTAATACAAAGTAAAGTCTAACTTTGCAAATAAATTTCAGAAATAAAAAAGGTCAAAAAAACAGTTATCTTAATTTTAAATTTGTTATAAAATATTTCAACCAATCACAAACTTGCTGAGGAATCGTGTCTGTAATCGTGTTCATAAGTTTGAAGTAGTTTTCAGAAGCCTGTATATAACAATTATTCAGATAAAAGCATCAAAACATCTAAGCTAACGAATTAGAGTTACGTTACTTAACGTAATTCTAATTCGTTAGCTTAATAACTTAGTTAAAGAATTAAGTTACTAATCTAAACGTTACTAATTAAAAACTAATTTATCATTAATATGTTTTTACAATATTGGATTTTTAACATCAATTAATAAGTGTATAGGCTACAATATTGAAAAAAATCAATGAATAGAGAGTAAAAAAGAAAGAACTACTACAGAAATGTATAAAATTGAGATAAAAATTAAACCACTTACAACTTTAAGTTCTTTATCGCTTGCATCAAGAAGTTGTCTAACTTCACGCAGCGTCGTTTTTTTGACTTGAATCAATTGCTGTTGAGTTAAATTTGCGTCTTCCACGCATAACTTATAAGCAGCTTCTGCTTCCACAGCCTTAAAAAACAATAAAGCAACATCGAAATGAGAGTAAAATAGCAACTGAATGCAATACATTGCAGTAACAATGCAATGGATTACAACTACAACATTACGCATCAAAATAGCATTAATAGCTACAGAATAAAATACATTACAAGTAACACTGTGTGATACAGTTAAACTACAACACATATTACGCTATATTATAAGCATGAAGCTAATTATGAACAGTTTAATATAAGTCAACAATAAAGAAGTCATCAACAGTTTTACTTTTATATTAAATAATGTTACTTACAAATTGTTTTTAAACAGATTTCTGCAAAGACAATAATAAAATTACTGTCTTGACTTTTGTTACTCTCCATTAATTGTTAAAAGCTAAAACTCAAAAACCAAATTGTCAAATTAAGCATTATATTCATTAACAGCTAGCAAAAAGTCAGCTTACAAATCAATACAATGTAACCCCATTGAATTTTAAATATCAAAAGAATCAACATTTTCACCACAAACCTTTTGCATTGCTTCATCTTCTTGTTTCTTCTTCTTCTCCATGCGTGCATCAGCCTTGGCCGCGCTAGTCCCACCTACTCCGCTGAGTGACAGGCTCTCTGACTCCGCCTTCAATGCTGTCTCCTTTATTTTCTCGTATTCATGCTGGCGTCCAATGTACGCACTACGAGCTTTGCGTAGATTGGCCACTGCGTCGTGCTGTGCAGAGATTTCAGTACGTATTTTGAAGTTTTATTATTAAGCAGAAAAATCACACACAGATTGTGTCAAAAAGATAATTTTATTATAAAGAAAATAGATTTTATTAAAACTATTGATTTTATTAAAACTATTATAATTATAATTTTATTTTAAAGAAAAAAAATTATATTAAACTATTGATTTGACTAAAACTCTTAATTATTAATTATAATCTAAATAGATGCTATCTGAATCTAATTCAATGATTGATAATGAATAACAAAAAAAGAGTACTTAGATTTCTTATATGAAGAAATATTATTATAATTTTCTAAATGAATATCTTATTTGGTAACTAAGAAACTGAGAATTTAATTTAATGAGATTTAATTTAAAAAAACAATTTAAATCTCCTATTAAATTAAAAATATGTCAACCGAGTGTAACCAATATTAAATGAAATAGAATACTTCACGATTAAATAGAATATTTAACACAAGATTAAATAAATCCAAGTTATAAATAACACAACAGCTCACCATTTTTCTCAGCTGTTTCGTCCAGGTATATTTCAAATTTTTCCGAATTTTTTCATGCTCTGTTCGTCTGTTGTTCAAAGGCTGCACACAATAAACATCAAAAACAAAAAACAATGATCATACAAAATAAATTCAAATGCTTAAAATATGAACATTTACTTTAAAATTTTACCTTAAATATAAAAGAATATAAAATAATGCTAACCGCAACAAATGTTTGATTCTGTATTAATGATCGAGCAGCTTGACTTAGTGTGGCCAATTCTATATCCTAAAAATTCATAACACATTGCAATTACACAGAAATATAAGCTTTAAATAGAATTTTCTATCATTAAAGAGGTGCCCATTGAGAAAAAAGACAGAAATATAAACATTTAAGAGAAATTAGTCTGAAAATTGACTTTTCCAACAACAACTTCCAGCAGTAATATTAAACTTAAAGAATTAAACTACTAAGTTAATACTAATTTATTTAAATTTAATTATTTAAACTACTAATTTACTACAAGAAATAAGTGATTTAAACTTGCCTGACTTAAAGCAGTTGAGTAGATTGACTGGAAGGGAAGAAAAGACTGTGAAACAAGAACAAAATGAAATCATTACTTTACTAAACGTCACTTTATTCGCTACTTTAAATGCAAGAATTGCAAAATGTATAAAAACTGTGGTTATTACATTAACCCAAAACATAGCTAAATAAAGATATTTTAATGAAATACTTATAAATAAATGAAATAATTTAGACAATAACATACGTCTTCATTGATAGTTTGTTGTACAGACTTTGCAAGCTTTTGCGCATTGCGTGCAAATTCTCCCCCTTAAATAGTAATATAAAAAACCAGCCAATTTATCATTGAATCTATCTATTCATTTAACAGTTTTGTTCATCTATAACATAATTGAATCTCTGATATAAATACAAATATTTGTACAATTAGAAAATAATGTAGATCTTTATTGCTTCATAAAAGATGTTAGCACTGCATTACCAAATTTGCTATTTATTTCAAATATCTGTAACTAACTATATTGTATTCGCATTGGATATTTTATTTATTTCACTATTATTTACACTAAAGTATAGAAATGCAGTAAAAATATGTTCTATTAACATAGCGATTATAAGAAATACATCTTATAAAAAATACAAATTATAAAAACACATCTTATAAAAAATACATCATGCCAATTAAACAATTTCTCAAATAAAATACTCACACATGCTAGATCTTCGTTCAACATAAGCAATCAAATCCTTCGTATACTTAGACCAAGCTTGCGCTCGCATTAACGCAATCTCAACACCGGATTCTAAACGATGCAACACTGCGTCTAATCCATCACCAACTATCTGTTGCACCGTTGCATCTAAAGTCACAATAAAATGAATTACTAACAGCTTGATTATAATTTCATAAAATTATATAATTATATAATTACATAATTTAACATAATTGAATAAAAATTCGTAAATACAGATTAGAAATGTAAAATTTAACTTAATGTAACTTGTAAATGTAAAACAAATTTATGTAGAAAGTTTCATAAATGTAACTTAGATACAATGTTTGTTTGAAATATAAACAATATTTGAAATAGCTAAAGAAATTAGTCATTGATAATTAGTTCGCGATCTTATGATATATTATTTCAGATATATAATGTTAAGAAATGTATTCTATATAAAGAATTTTAACCAGACATAAATGGAATATTTAAGATAAATATATATTTTACAGACAAAATTTATATAATTGGAAAGTAAATAAATTAACTACCAGTGTCTCGACTTGCGCCATCTTTTGGCGAAGCTTCAGCTGCAGTCAATAAACAATCCAGCGACTGTTATAAAAAAATATTTTTTACTTACTTCACAATGATACTATTATTGTAAATAAGCATATACAGTCTTTACAAAATAGACTTTTTTAAACGGACAGATTGAAAAGAGCAGTTCATAAAATGAAGCATTTTTGATTAACAAAACAGTTTATTGAGTAAAGCATTTTCAGTTACACCTTATTATTTCAGATAATATCAGTGACATTAAGTAATACAAAAATAATGGTAACTCTATATAAGCATTTGATAGTACATAAGCGTAAGTCTATAAGCATTTGATAATACATAAGCATAAGTCTATAACCATTTGATTATACATAAGCATGCATAAGTTCTTTAAGCATTCTTCATTCTAGAAACAATTAAAAAACTATCGCTCTCATTCTCACTTATGCAATTAAATAGATCTTGAAAGCTAATTACGTAAATCAGATTTAAATTAAATAATCATTTCACAGCCAATTTAAATCTATTAATTACTTTTCAAGTGAACAACTCTTTCCATTAAAGATTCTAACTTTAAGTGATAACAGAAATTCCTGGATAGAAATAAAATCACTTCAAGTGTGAAGTAAAATTGAAGTACTGCAATAAGTTCAGAATAATTAACACAACTAAAAGTCAATCTTTCTTAAATTCAACAAACTTAGTTCAGACATACAATATAAACAACAGCTGTGTAATAAAACTTTAATGGCTACCTTTGTTTTAACCATTCCAGTACAACTATCTGAATCAGCCATCCAGTATTCGGACACACTGAAATGAAAATTGATATCTTTACAAAAAAATGCATTTAAAACGTACAATTTCAATAGTTGCAAGTATAGGAATAAACTTTCCTGATCAAAAACGACACTATTAAAAGTTACTGCAAAATTATTTAGTTCTCACATGGAATTTCCATTTTATTTTGGAATAGAATCTTATCTGAAAATCACACTAATTTAAAGGAAATAAATGAAATTTAATCAATTTTATTTTAACAACATTAAATCTTGCGTTAAAAAATTCAATATCAAATCATATAAAACCAATATAAAATCATATAAAAACCTATATAAAATTAAAAATATAATATAAAATATAATATTCATGAAATATAAAATGACATCAAGTAAAGCATACGGTATAAATACTACTGAACACTGACCAGCTAGTAACCACAAGAGCTAAGTTGTTTATATCTGAAAGTAATTCCTCAGTATCTAAACTGGAAGTATTATCACTAGAACAGTCTATAAGGATAACAAAATAAAATTAGCCTGGATCCCTTATAATAATGGCAAAACAATTGTGAATTTTATATGTTTGATAAGATGAAAAAGAAATTTAAGTTTAAAGAAATTTGTAATATATATCTTTATCCTTCATCAAAGACAGAAATATAACATAATAGAAATGAAATTAGTGAACAATTATACAACACAAGTTTTTTAATAACAGAAGTTTAAAAGTATAAAATTAATATTATTGTAAAATATTAATTTTAAGTAGTGTATTGTATAATACAATATTATTTAATATTTTCATGTTTTCATAGATATTCAACTGATGAAGCAAACTGCCTGTAAAATAGATCGATACAATTATTCCAACAAAAAGTTTATGCATTTAATTAAACAGCACATTTGCAGCATTCAAAGATTTCACCAGAAATAAATTGTAATTGTTCCCATTTAAAGATAGCTTTCCAAACTCTAGATTGCAATAGAGAAGTGTTCTGGCTCTCAACTCATCCAGTGTACAGCAAACAAAGCGAGGAAACAAGATTGTGCGTTTATGTGAACAGATAGCAGCAAAAAGCAAAAACTTTACTATATCAGAATAGAACAGAAAATGAGAAATGGTTGAGTGAAGTGTAAAATGAAAAAGGAATACCGGTACTTCAGAATGAATGGCTCTTTCTCTCAATAGTGTATAAATAATACCACAAGAGGAATAACCATTTAGAAATACAGAATACAAAAAAAAGAGATCTTCATTTAAGATCTTCATTAAGAACCATTT
>JAQIXG010001869.1:0-19797 GCA_034700105.1 Oconnorella tubifera | reverse complement strand
ATAGGAGATGAAGCAATGCATTATATTCTCGAGTGTCCGCCCCCCGCACTTAACTGTAATACAAAACTAATGGGGGGGGGGGGGGATATTAACTTAATAGTAAAAATATCCCGGCTCGTAAATACAAGTCAATTTGTTGAAAACTATTTAAACTTTCATGATCTTTATAAATCACAAGATGTTCATCCGCAATATTTAATGTATTAAAATAATTAAGATATTGAAAGCTGATAGAGTTTGAAAATGTTCAAATTACAGCTTTAATCTGCAATTTTTCGCAGAAATTTAAAATTACTTAATTCTAAATACGTAAAACCGCCCTTTCCCTTCCTTTCTATCCCCCTCCCTCCCCCCATAATCTAGTATCAAATACTAGACGTGCTGATTTCTAGCCGATGTACCGCTTTGAATAATAATTAGTTTCTTTGAGATGACAAAACGTAGAAACCTTTTAAAAGCTAGCTACACTCTGGCTTCCCTTGGTGGAATGCTAATTCGATGAATTGTAAGTTATTAGTGATGTATTTCTTGGCAGAAATAGCATACGACAATAAACAAGCGTCTTCTTTTAAATTATTCATCGCTGCTTTATTGTGGTGTGCATCGTTATTGCGTACGCAGTAAATTTTGTGCGTTTGTCGAAACTGGTTTTTTAAAAACATTCTTTTCATTTCAACAAATTTTAAATCTTTATTATAAACCAAATGTATGTCAAATGCTGTCATAATTAATCGTATATGCTGTAATGAATTTTACGTCTTTGTTTCATACATTATATTTTATAAGTTTATTAAATCTATATGTATTATGCATATCTTTACGTGTAATATATTGTACTAAATGTAGTGTGTGTATTATTGTGTTTAAGAATCTGTTTATAATATATACGTTATATATTTTTGTTGATTTGATTTGTTTACTAGTATATTATAAGATTCAATAAATATATTTATTTACTTCAAATGGTTTACAATCAGCTTGTAGCAAATTTATAGAAAATGAAATACATTTACGCAGATTATTATAGATTATAATTATTAGTGTAGATTAATGTATCGATTCTGTTTGATGCAGAACAGCTGAAAGATAATTAGTTCTAAATTATTGAATTTATGACACAATTTGATCAATAATATCAATGATCAATAATATTACAATGTAATCTCAAAATTAAGACAAATTTCTTTAAATCTAGTTCACAGCACTCGAAAACGATGATTTAGCAATGATAAAGTTTAATGTTGAAGTTTAAACACGACAATATTGACTGTATAATATTGTACATTCATAATATTGTATATAATATAGTCTTAAATTATGCAAGTAATTCGAATAAAGTGAATATTGTAGACAATTCAATGCTTGTAGACTTAAAGAATCGAACCCGATACTTTAGTTTCCATCTGCAGAATCTCAATTGAATCTGGTGGTCACAGAACGCTCATTAGAGAGAATAGATCATGTCACGCATGACGTGTTCATGACTAACCGATGAAGCGTGACTATGATAAGCTTCCTATTCAATCTAGTCGTGTTTGTTTTTATATTTAAATTCTAGAGCCACAAGGGGGTTGATCTGTTTCAATACGGTGAAGTGGGGGGGGGGGGGTCGAACGGAATTACTAGGTGGGCGGATCATTCCTAGACACGTGATATTGTTTTAACTAGAAATTACGTAATATCGCTTTAAAATTTAATTATAAGTTTATAACGTAAAATTATGAAAATGTAGTAACTTTAGATGACTAATAATATGATAGGCGGAGACGTTTTAATTAAAATATAACTTTAGATATACATTTGAAAAGTTTTGCAATTTTAAAAAATATTAATTCAAATTTAAATACTTATTTCAAATTTAAATACTATACTGTCAAGTGAACTTTTGAATGATTTTCGCATCTCATTTATATTAACACATCTTCTTGCTATTGCTATTTCTCGTATAAAAAACTATCATTTATTTCTGGAAGCTTTTTGCTTTGATCTAGCAAATAGTTTTTTAAGTATACACATTTATTTGAAATGAGATTCTCAGAAATCTAACTCGCATCTTCTATGAAGAGACCTTTTAGTCAGTTGTCCATATTTAATTATTTCTTTCTTTCATCTTGGCTCAAGCAGATCTTATAAAAATTATATAGATTTTATTTCAAAAGAAATTGAAAGACTAATAATTTTGGTTGTACCAAAACCGTTCCTATATATATCTCGAATATATACGCTTTAAGTACGCAATTCTGTATAACGGTACAAAACTGTCTATATTTGAATTTTATATTTCGTTGGGGTTAGTTATTTTGCAAGCGCCGGGTTAACCTTTACTTTTAACCGATTTCCTAACCCTAGGTGGTATACAAAGAGTTGTGATGACACGATACACAGTATATTAATCTAACGTTCTATCATAGTAGTTTTCCATACTGCTCTTCTGTAATAGTTATAAAATTAATAAGCCATATTTTAAAATTATACACTATCTTGAAGAATACATTTTCTGTTTATAAGCTTATTATTTACAATATCAAGAAACCTAGTAAGAAATCTTATCTGTATATTTAATTTTTTAACTGTACATTATAATACCTCTCCCTCTCTTCCCTGATATTAAAAGCTGGTAGATTTTTTTATGCATTTTGAACGCGGTATTATATATTTAAAACGTGGAATATTATGTTATAAATCTAAGAAAATATTAATTAAATTTAAGATAATGAGATTTTACATCGATACTTCGAGAAGCGAGGGCGTGAAATATTTTCTTATTTCGCTTAAAAATGGGCGAAACGATTATTATATCTGAGACAAAATAATATCTTCTTCATCGCAATCTTGTTTTGTTGTTTCCCTATAGATTTAGAGATTGATCTAACTCGGGTATCTTTCGAATTGATCGCTACAATAAGTTTGTAATTGCTTACTTGATTTAGCAATAAATAATGCACTCATTTTTTATATCGCTTTCTCGATATCGTAATCTCAAAGATTTCAAATTTAATTAAAAGCTATAAATTTTGTAATCGAATTAATATCAATCTACTTTAAAGCTGTGTTCTCTTTTGAGTACAAAAATGTGTAAAATAAATTTAGCTGTGTTTAAAAAACTGTTTTCTTTATTCGTCAATGCGTCAATGTCAATATCAGCTAATATTATTTTGTCAGCAATTCTACTAAACTCAATCAAATCTTCCTTTAGGGTAAAAATCATAGCCGTAAATATAAATACTTCAGATTTAACTTTCGAAATAGTTTTAACTGATTAAAATCCCAATAAAAACTGTAAATTTCTCCCGAATTTGATCTCGCTGAGTTCTCGAGTCACGTAATTGAATCGACCGACTGTTTATTTTAGCAATGAATCTTTTTATCCGATTTATTTCGGATGATCGCCCGACTGTCTTTCCGTATTATCCCCGGTTCGTTCAGATCGACTGAAAATCAAGTTTATGTGTCGTTTATGAGCGCTTGGTTTAACTCGAAACATTTAAATAAAAAACTTTCAAGATTGTGTGTGTATTATAATGTATACACTCTATATCTATTAGGTCTGTAACAAATGGAAAATCAGAGGCTTGTAAAATACTCTTTTTACTGTTATTTATTTTTGCTGCTATTTGTTTTATCTTTTCTGCTGCGGTCTGTTTATGCCTCATAGTTTATCCAGCATTTGACAGCTTTATCTCGTCCGTGCAATTTGTTAAACATAACATTTTTATCTTTCTTTCGCGTTTTGATTTAGAGAAAAAAGTTTTTTTATTAATATGAACAAAGCAAATTCATATTAAAGTATCATTCTTTTTTCTACTCATTTAAACTCCTATTTTCTCATACAATGCGATTATACAAAATTATTTGTATTTATTTACACGAAATCTGTAGATGTAAATAAACAAATTAAGCTCCGACTTTGCCCAAAATAAGAAACAGTAAATGCAGTAAATTATCAGTTATTATTTCTAATTATAAGTAATTCTGATTTGACTGAAAAAGAAACATTATTTCAATAGTAGGCCCTAAACAATTATATTAATGTAAGACTGACTTTAAATTATTTTCGGTTGGCGTCAACAGTGCAATAGGCAACTTCGTCTTTAGTAACAATTTAGTCTAAACAATTTCGTCTAAACAATTTCGTCCCGAAATCACATCAGCACAGAAGTAAGCACGAGTGAATATAGGTCAATATTGTCAATATAGGTCAAGTGACGTCCCGTGAGGTCGTAGATCAGAGGTCAAATATCACGTGAGGTTTATTAGTTTGATACTTGGCTTATTTTCATGGGATTTGAATGTCAAAGTTCTTCCATAAAGAAAAGTGGCTATTCAGTAATGATGTTTTCTAAAACTGTTGTGATAATCATTTAAATGGCGCAGAATTTATTCGTTGCAAATGATGAAGTTTCTTTAATCATATCATTGAAAAGATTACCCTATTAAGTCTATTAACATGTATTAAGTTTCTTATAAGCTTAAATAACTGTTATTTAATAACATGTTATTACAATACTGAATGAATAAATCTGTTTTATTACAATACTCAGTTTTTTGACGAAATCTATACATAATATCTTTTAATCATCACTTTTTTGCATTCTAACATTTCTATAGTTGAATCGACTTTTTGAATCGACAAGCCACAGGGAATATCATATTTCCATGTGACGCAATATATCGATTACAGCTATCGATTTAGTCTGCCGAATAATAATCTATAACAAATCATTTATACTCGAGAAAGTTTTTACTTGTTTCATTTCGTTTTGTCAATATGTCGAGTCTAGTTGTGTCATGCTCAATCATTGCGCATTAAGATGTCACAAAATGCCATTATTCGATAATGTATTGAGGCTTCAGAATATGCAACAAAAAACACTGATATTTATCGAATTTACTATCGAATTATTGACTTTTTTGGTGCAAATCTGAATGTAAACAAGCAGAGTGTCTATCGAAATCTGGAAATGAAATTTCTGGAGTTTAGTCGGCGGGGTGATGAATAGAGTATGGGGGTGATCGGGAAGGAGGGAGGGGGAGGGGAAGAGGGAGGGATCGATGAATTTTTACTTGTGACAGACTGAAGAGACGGGTTTAATTCGATATGTCATTTTTCGTTTAAGCGATAAATCAGAATCTGATGACACTCAATAAGTTTGAGGCTAATACATTTCTGCCTCTGAATGATTTATCAAAACATTCAGAATCTGTTTTGCGAATCATTTAACTAATCAGTTATTAAACGAATTTCTTATTTTGAAATAGATAAAAAGATGAATTGAACAATAAGCAGTAAACAGTATTTTTACCGACTAAAATGCACGACGACCCGAAAAATTCAATTTCATTTTCGATGATTTAGTAACTTCCGTATGCGTCTATATAGATCATACATCGACACGGTTTCTGTACCACTCTGGATGTATAGTTTAATCATTCCTATACTGGTTTTGAGCATTTTCTCACTATAGCAATGTATTTGTCCAAAAATATTCCATACACTTTCCTACTGTATCAATTTATTTTTAGTTTATCTGGAATTAATAAATTTATAGATTTATAAATTTATCAATGCATACATACTAATAAGAAATTGATCCATACTCCTAATTTAATTTCCGCGTTTAATAAATATTTTAAATTGCTGAATATAATCTTATCATATCCTATCATGAAAATTTCATCTGCTTTAGTGGACGATTTTTCCTTTTATTTTCAAGATTCTATGCAGTTATGACTTCGCACGATTTAATTAATAAGCGAAACGTTTCAGTTTTATTCGCAATACGTTCCGTCAACTGAAATGTTCTTTTCATATTGATAATAATTTGATACTATCTCTTTCTTTGAAACTAACGCATTAAATCAAACGCAATAATCTCTTCTTTTTATTAGATTGCTTCGGACGACAAAGTATGAATAATGAAAACTTAATGATGCTCAAGTAATTCATGGAATGAACCTCAGTAAACTAAGTACGAGTCGATTGCGTGATTTTTCACACAAACTTGGACGCTTCGATCATTTAGGGTAAATTAATCAATAAGTCCCAAACGGGGCACGTTAGTTTGACCCGCACGGAATTCGATTAAATTTGCTCCTAATGAAAACTATTGGAAAAACCAAATAGAGCATTTTTCAGACTATTTCAAACCTTTGATGGTTTTGTTCATTTATTGATTTCTGTTAATTTAAGAGAGCAACTAAAACAGATTACAATGTATTACTACACAAGGTAATATTTTAAAAGGGTGATGTGAAAAAGCCGGATGTGCTTTATCCGGAACCGGAAGCACAATTGAAAATAGTAACTATTTAAAAACTAGTCTGTTTCTGGATTAGAATAATAGCAATAATTTAAACTTTTTCTTTTGGATCTATTATATACTGAGACGAGTCAGTCAATTACTGACAAAAAATGACCGATACATTTTATTGTTGAGAACAAAACGCAAGCTTGAGGCGTAATGTAATAGTTACCATTATGAGAATCTTCAATTTTGTATTAAAGGATAATGATGATCTAGGTCTAATATGGAGAAGCGATGAGAGCTTTTCAGTTAGTTTCAAGTAAGCGTCATTATTTTGTGTCCTATAAAAATGTTTTTTTTATGATTCAAAACTAAGGGCTATGGTAATTTTTAAATTGCCAGTTTTTTTCATCGCAAATTAAAATAATATAGATAAGTCGTCTGTCATTGTTATTTTACTAAAATGTGAACTTTATCATAAACTTATCGTTTTCAGTCGCTTTGAATTAGAAAAAAGGATATAATTTGTTAAATTATATCCTTTTATTTATATTTTAAATCAGGCATTAAATAGTAATAATCAATTATTAAACTTTTTTTCATAGAGACACTATCGTGTCGATGTTTAATTCATGACTTCAGTGGGCAAGATTTTACTGAAGGAGGTTTTTCATTATTCCAGAACCTTTTTAAATTACAGCATATCACTTTTTTGCTTATAGAAATGCGCTAGTGCTGAAGTCTCTGACAAGCACAAGTATCCAACTTTCGTGCGGACGTCCCCCCCGTCCACCCAAGTGACCAAGTCTATCCTCTCCCTCCTACTTCACTACTCCTGGAGGCGCTTCTCCCTCGTCCACAGTACCCTCCCTACCTGGTCGTCCATCGGTCAGCTACTCGAGGCTACGGCCCAGCGGTACAATCTGTCCGTCAATCACAGACTGGTCTACGATGATGATCGCTATGGGCGGGGCATGTTAAGGGGCGGAGCAAGGGATGGCGCTACGATAAGAGGAATTGCTGAGATTGTGGAAACTAGTTATTTGGATACAAGAGGTGTTGATAATGAATTAAGAGGAAGGGGATGGGAAGGGAGGGGGGTATTTTATTCTAATAATTATAATTAAAGTAATTAACACACAAAGTTACTATAATGATATGTTGTTCTTTATACATATATATGAAACATATATAAGATGTATAAAATATATAACATATATATATAAACATATATTAGTATATAGGAATTTTATTAAGAAATTAGACTCGAATTTCATGTGTATTAAGTTTTAATCATCATTTCATAGAAATATTTTAAATATTTAAAATATACCAATTTAGTTTTATTTGTTTTATTTCAGTGTAATTATTGTCTCTAATTCTTATTTGTTTCTCGTTTACATTAGTTTATGTGTTTCTTGGCGCCAACAATGAAATGGTCAGACTAATGCAAGAATTAGATCATAGAGGACTGCTGGCTACAGGCCAGTACGTCATCATTCACACGGATCTGGATCACATTGACGGATCGAATCCCCTACTTTACTTCAACGGTTTGAGCGCGCAAACTACTGTGCCATTTAGTTTACGATTAGATAGATAATATATGTGAATCTTTAATACTTCTCAAGAGACAGAAATAAGCATAAATGTTATATTAGAAAATTGCTGAATTTATTTCTTAAATATTTTTCAACAATTAGGATAAATAAATTTCTAAATTTGAAATTTAATTTTAAGATTTGAGAGTTAGCATTTGAAGATGGATAAAAAGATATTGATATTAAGGTTCAGAATTAAAATATTTTATAATAATTTAAAATAATAGTGATATGAATATAAGTATATAATGATAATATGTGCTTTATAAATAAAATATAAAAATATATAGGATTTAAAAATATGCTACCTTTTTATTTACTAAAGTTTCTTATATAAAGTAATCATTGCTTACATTAATTTAATCATTAGCTGTATTTTGGTATAGATATTAACTATTGGCCTTAAACTCATTTGAAAAATTTCATTATTAATTGAAATTAAAAGTTTATAGCTAATTATTATTAATAATTATATATTTTTATAGATGAATATTCTCTACCTTTTGAACAATACAACGTTGAGGCCGCTAGATCTCTGCTGGTCGTTGTTCCATCAGCACCAATTGATTTAGAAAGATTTGAAAGTTTTCGCGAATCAGTGAATCATTACAATCAACTGCCACCTTTCAACTTTAGGCATCCACCCAACATGCCTGTTAATGTAAGGCATAAGGATATTATTTTCTATAGTAATATTATATTCTTTTTATTGTATCATATACTTGTAGTTGTATTATACTATATTCTCTATTATTATAATATTTAGCATGTATAACATGTATAACTTTTTGCATAAAGTATAGATGAGATGAAATTTTGTAGATATTATGGATTTTAATTCAATCAATCAATTGAATACTAAAGGGTGCAGCAAGCTAGAGAAATAATGAGATATCCGGGATTTGAACCTGAACCTGTCTCATCCGAATCCAGCGGTCTAACCATTTCTCTAACTTAACAATACTATAAGATACAGTATTTAAAACGGCTTATTTATTCTATAAGTTAACATTTGGTCAGGTTAGCCCGTACGCTGAGTACTTGTTTGACGCTATTATGCTGTATGCTGAAGCGTTAGATGACGTCATCAAAGCGGGAGGGACTGAGAGAGACGGCGCTGATATTATTAATAGAATTCTGGGTCGAACTTATTTTAGTAAGATTCTACTTATTTTAGAAATTTTACTTTATTTCAGTCAAATTTTATAAGAACAAAAGGAGGATAAACAACAGAGAAATAAACTTCAAATTAAGATGATTTTTATTAGTTATTATCAACTGTGAAGAATAAAGGAGCAATAAATTATGTAAAGAAACATTTCATTATTTATCTTTGAGTTGCATTCTTTCATCTATAACTTGTCTTTATGTTTAAGATTAAGGTTAACATCTGGATTATCGTATTATACGAACCATATCTCAGACTTAGCTGTTAATTTAAGCGTCTTACTAAAGGGTGCAGCTAGTTAGAGAACTAATGAGCTATCTAGATTAGACAGGTCTAGAGATTTTAACCTGGACTTGTCGATTTCGAATACAGCGCTCTAACCACTTCTCTAACTTACCTTGACTGTGTTTGCTTTTGTCTTTAACTTGGATGCTTTTGTTTGCAATAAAGGTGCTCAAGGATTTGTCTCTCGTATCGACTCAAGTGGTAATGCAGAGGGGAACTATACAGTGTTGTCCCTGCAAAGAAATGAAAAACCCCTGACCAGTTTTATGTTTACAACAAATCTAGTTTTTAACTACACAATGAATCCAGTTGGAAGATTTCATATACGTGAAAGTGATGCTGGAGATCTGCCGGTAAATTGTTTCTGGTTTAAGATTAGTTTTATAAAAGAAGAGATGTAAATATTTGGTTATTAGTAGAAAAAATAAGATAGTCTTGTTGTTATGTTTATAAATGTTATAATTTCATATACAGTGTATGCTATAAATTCATATATAAGCTCTAAATTTATATAAATATATACGATTTAAATACATTTATATTAATATTCTACACGGTAGTATCCTATACTTAACAATTACATAGTTAAAAACTTAATCAAATTTAAACAATTAACATTAACGTGTAAAATATGAAAACTTTAAAAAATATGCTGGCGATCCGCTAATCTATCTTTCAGATTTTTTGAATTGGTTCTATATTAAGACAGCTACAACAATAGTTGTTTTAATTTCTTGAGTAGCTTCTAATGATTGATAACATCAATCTATAATATTTCTTGCTCATTGAAGTCTAACGAACACAAATATTCAATTTAGATAATCAGAATTCATGTTTTCTAGGTTATTATTAGTGTAATTAATCTTGATTTTAGATGTTATTTTTATTTTTGTTATACTTTGTTAGGAGTTTATAATATTTGATAACAAGAGCATTGATTGGTCGGGGGGTGAGCCGCCCGTCGACATGCCTGAGTGTGGTTACAGGGGTGAAATTTGCCTCTCACCCATAAGTATTGACATTTTTATTTTTATATTTCATGTTTTTTGGTCTCCTATTTATGAAATTTCAGATCTCGTTTTTAGATGAAACAACTTCATTATTTTGTTCACTCCGCTTAATTAGACATTCACAATGCTCTAGTTATTGTTCATTATTGTTTTATATATGAACTTTACTGGTTAAAAATAAACGATTAAATTGAATTGACATTGTTAAAATATGCTTTAATAAATAGTAAAAATGCTACAAAAATGTAACAAACATAGACCCCCCTCGCCCACCCTGTATAAAATAATAGTTATAAGCCATAAAATAATCAATTTCTTGATTAAAAATGTAATAAAATAGGCTGGTTTTAATCTGTATGTTTTTTTATGCTAACAATTTATTGCTGTTTTTAACTTTCTTGTTTCCATGAGCTTTTCCTTTATTAAGAAATGATGACATGTTTTAGATTACTCAATGGAGATAGCATTGGGAGTGGCTGGTGGCTTGTTGTTAATAGCCTCATTCATTGCACTGGCCATCTATCGGTCAGCAAAACTGATCTTAGATTTTTAATTTCAACTTAATGTTGTAACTTAATCACTGTAATTGAAGCTATAAAATGATCTTAGATTTAACTTAAACCTGATATTGTGAATTAGTCACTGTAATTTAAGCTACAATTAGACATAAAGTTACAGCAGCAATTATTTGTCTGTTTAAATATAAAATTCAGACTTTGTCATTTTTTTGTCAAGTTGAAGTATAAATATAAAACTACTCAAATGTTTTGACATCTGTTTCTGACTATAAATAATAACAATTAAACACATTGCAACAAAAGTAAAAGTCAATTTTAATTTTATTTGCAGCAACAGACGTTACGAGCAGGAAATAGCAGGACTGCTATGGAAAATAAAACTAGAAGACGTCCAGGGATTCGGAAAAGAATTACATGGAAGCAGGGTTTGTAAAAACATTTCATTTCTCTATCTCGAACTGATACTTTTTCGCATTTATAAATAGGTTATTATAATTAATCTTCCTTGTATAATGAAAGATGGATCAATCCCTTGATTATCCCGCAAATTCTACCAGTATGTAATATGAAGAATACTTTAACTTGTAAGCTAGTTAAAATTTCATTCAAATATTTATACCTTTGCCTTTGTCTCAAAAGTTTTACACCCCTTTAAAGAAGTGGTCATCGAGTCAAGGCCTGTTAGAGAAGTGGTTAGAGTACTTGACTCGAACGCAACAAGTCCAGGTTCGAATCCCGGATAGCTCACTATTTCTCTAACTTGCTGCACCCTTTAGGAATACGTTTAAATTGACAGCTACGACTTCAACATCATTCATATAATACGGTAATCCAGACATGAAACGTAACCGTATAAAATAAAAATCAAGGTTTTGTTGATGTTGCTTGATACAGAGCACTCTGGCAAGTCAAGGTTCAGGAGACTATTCCTTTGTACAAGTGTTTGCCTGCACAGCGAGGTACAGAGGTCAAGTTGTGGCAGTCAAGAGATGTCCAAGGAAGGAGCCAGACCTGACAAGATCTGTCAAGAAAGAAATGAAACTGGTCGATTGAGCTGAAGTTATATATTTCTAATATTTGTAGTAGTTTTTACTGTTAATTCTTATGGTAAAAAGTTGATGTTAGGATTCGGGCTAGG
Source organism: Oconnorella tubifera (assembly GCA_034700105.1). Lineage (NCBI taxonomy): Eukaryota > Metazoa > Annelida > Clitellata > Enchytraeida > Enchytraeidae > Oconnorella > Oconnorella tubifera. The sequence continues at coordinate 7,832 of JAQIXG010001869.1, read as the reverse complement.
ATCAGTGTTGCAGTCAGGGTTAGTGCTAGGCTTAGGGTTAACTTTAGGCTTAGTTATGGTTAAATAAATTAAAGGGTCGATTTGTCGGGTTAATGTATTTGGATCTGTTTTGGCAGGGTACCTTAGTAGTTATCTAGTGGTGTAATACTAAACTGTTATACTTGCTGAATCAATAGTGTTGCTTGTAAACGATATGAGAGAAATAATGAGTTGATTATAACTTTTTATTTAAAGAATATTAATGAACAAGACAGAAATTCAAATGAATAAATAACATGCAATGTTTCTGATGATTATATTCTGCAGATGCGAGAAATGCATAACGATAATGTAAATGCTTTTATTGGTGCGTGTTGTGACCCCCCGGATATAATCCTTCTCACTGAATATTGCTCAAAAGGGAGCCTTCAGGTTTGCTCTTAAATCTTTACACTTTGTGACATTTTAATCAAATGAATTCTATCTGATGCCTGATAATTATAATTCTTATAATTAGAATATTTATTACACTGAGAAAATAGCTCTAAATAAACAATAGTAAATTACTTAGATGTATGAATTGAATTAAACCATTTCTCAAGTTCAAACTTTAATATTAATTTTGCCAATTTATTGTTTATTTCATTTAATTTAAATTCATTCTTATCATTAACATGGAATTTTCATACATGTTTATAAATTTTATATTGTTTTAATTTATCTTGTTGTAATATCGCAGGATATTCTTGAGAATGATGATCTAAAGTTGGATTCAATGTTTATATCATCTCTAGTCGTGGATTTAATTAAGGTAAACTATGGATCATTGCATATTATTGTCTTTTATTTATTTATTTTAGCTTTTAGACAAATAAAAAGGTGTTGATATTTTAAAAAATTTGTCAGCTTTCTTTATATTTGAAAAAACTCCTAGTTTTTACCTGATTTTTGAATCAACTGATTCCGCACCTTGGAATTATCAGAGTTTTATCAATGTATGTTACTATAGATATTTAATGTTGATTTCTATGAACTTATATAAAATATTGTAAAGAAATTTCCGATAGAATTCAAATAGAATTCATTTACGAGATAATTCTTTTAAGAATTGTTTTGTTCTGTTTCAAGGGAATGACATTTATACACGACAGTGAGTTACGGATTCACGGTAATCTAAAAAGTTCAAACTGTGTTGTAACTTCGCGATGGACTTTACAAGTTGCGGACTTTGGTCTAATTAGCCTCAGACGGTCTTGCAATGTCCCGGATGATTATGAAAATGAATATTTACTATGCAGAAGTCAGTTAAAAACTGTTTAATTTAACTTAATAAGTTCTTTAAGTTTGATGTCGAAATTTTTGAATGTTGACTAATTAATGACTTCTGTAATCCATGCAATAAATTGATTGATTAATTTAAACCAGACAGGAATCAAATCCAGAACAACATTTCTGCACAAACCGATTTACCATAATTTCCAGTAGCTTCTTTTAAATCAATTGAAAACTAACAATAATATATTAAAGTAATGCCTTGCTGGGGTGGTGCAGCAGGGAAATGCAGCTGCGGTGCTCGGAACTTTTGGGACGGTTTCCCATGACACTTTTTAATTATTAAATGTTTGAACGTGCTTGTTCAAATTTTAAAAATTACAATAATATTGTCGCTAAAAATGATTTCGAAACTTTCAATTTTATAAATTTCGCTTTTCATTTTGACCTTATGTAGATAAATTATGGACGGCGCCGGAAATCTTACGTCATGACGTCACTTCCGGGGTGTGCCCTCGTGACGTGGGCGGAGTCAGAGGGGGGTCACAGAAGGGAGATGTTTATTCTTTCGCTATCGTTCTTTATGAAATTGTTGGTCGGTCAGGACCTTACGGTGACATCAGTCTTTCTCCTGAAGGTTTCTTATTTACAAATAAAATATTCATTCTAGATTATTTATTTATAGATTAAAGAAACTTTAATTTTGAATTTAGTAGACTTAAGACAGTAGAAAAGTGGTTAATGCTCTGGACTTGAAACTGTGGGGACAAATGCGCAGTTTGATATATAATCTCCACTTCTAACAAGATTTGATTTAGTGATATTTTTTGAGTTTTGAATAACTGGAATTTTTGCTCTTACGAACTGATAAATCTAGCTGTAAACTATTTATGTTTGTAAATATGTAAGTACTTGTTGCACTATTTAATAAATCGATTAATATACAAATAGAAAATAAAAGACAAATTATAAATGATATTTATTCAGCTTTATTATATTTCTGTCAGAAATCGTAAATCGCATAAAATATCCGACGTCAGAGAAGGTATTTTTTCGTCCTGACCTGTCTGCAGTGGACTGCCAGGACTACCTACGTCACTGCATGGAGGAATGTTGGAATGAGAGTCCTACATTGCGTCCTGACTTTAGGACTATAAGGACTAGACTCAAACCCATGACGTCAGGAATGTGAGTCATCATTTATATCAGGTTATGGCATCTTGGTAAAAAAGTTGGTGTGATATTATTTAGCGTTTGCTGGATTTAGAATGTAGCTGTATATAAGTTTATTTGTGATTTGTTGTATGATTATTGATCAGATATATGATTACAGTTGATTTATTTCAATATTACTGTTGATTAGATTTATATTATTGATAGATTGAAAATGATTAAAAAGGGTGAGTTGTTTTTTAGTTTTTTAGTTGATATTCCGATTGTTTTATGCTTCTGACTTTAAATTTTAATGCAAATTAAACAAGATCTCTCGTGGTAAAAACAGCTAATACATTTTCTTAAAATTCTGAAATCTTTTTAGTTACTGCTCTTTTCGTTAGGGTGATAACTTTCAGTCAGTACTACGAATAAGGTTACGTATTTTTTGCGAAATTGATTTCAGGAAGCGTAATATATTTGATAACATGTTAGCAATGATGGAAAAGTATCAACATTGCCTGGAAGATCTTGTTGCTGAAAGAACAGGACAGTTAATTGATGAAAAAAAGAAAACTGAAGGCCTACTACTACGAATGTTACCCAAGTAAATATCATCATTTTTATCTGCAATTTAGACTTCCGTAATCCTGAAACCCTTCATTCCTTTCTCCAATTAGATGATAAATATAAGTTTCGTTTGATTTTGATCTAATCTACTGATAAAATATTGTAAATTATTGTTAGTTTTAAGTGAGATTATATGTGATTAGCGAATCAGAGAGTTAGGTGTAATATTTAACTGTAATTATGACGTTTTAGATCAGTTGTGGATGAATTGGTGCAGGGTAAAGCTGTCAGTCCAGAAAGTTTTACTTCAGTTACTATCTACTTCAGTGACATCTGTGGATTTACTGCTCTGTCTGCTGAAAGCACTCCTCTGCAGGTTTATCTATAGACAGCACATTGTCATCTCTTTTTTTCTTGTTTCTTTGGCTTAAAATATACCATATTAAAATAACCATTATAGCCGTAATATAGTCTATATATGACTATGTCTTGATATAGTCTTAATTTAAATCTGAGCTCAGTTTTGTGGAAAGTTATTCTGTAAATACAATTTTTAGCGATTTCTTTTTAATTAATTAATTTAATAGATATTAAATTACATACTAATTAATGACAGAAGAACACATAATAAGATCTACCCAATTCTTGTCTTTTTCCTTCTTTATATTATCAAATAAGTATTAAAATTACTAAGAAAATAGTCTCAATTTCATGGTCTATTTACAGGTTGTAGATTTGCTCAATGATCTCTATACGTTATTCGATTCCGTGATATGCAACTACGACGTGTATAAAGTAGAGACGATTGGTGATGCGTATATGGTGGTCAGTGGACTGCCGATACGTAATGGTGACACTCATGCCGGGGAAATCGCTTCGATGTCATTAAATCTGCTCAGCGCAATACAGTCATTTAAGATTCGTAGTCGACCGAATGAGACTCTTAAACTACGTATTGGTATTCATTCTGGTAATATTCTATTACTGTAATATACTAAGATAATGTTTTTTATTTAGCGCCTGAAACTACAGCTTTCTATCTTTCATATTATAATTATATGTTAATATTTAGTCCCAAGGTGAGAGCAGTTTTGTAAATGCAAGTATTTCGGGCTTCACGATAATTCAGCTGCAAAATTGTTTATAACAATATGTCTGCAAAAATTCGATATACAGATATTTGCTCTACTATGATATTAGAGTTATGGTTAGGGTTAACTTTAGGGTAGACCAAATGTTGGTAAATCAAAAAACATCGATTGATATTGCGTGTGGTAATTTTATGGTAATCTATAAACGATTTGTCATAAGCTAATGTGTGCTGATTGATTGTCACTAAATCATTTTTATTTCACAAAAATGTATATAAGTATTGATCAATAAATGTGAAAGAATGATAAATGTACAATACAGGCTCCTGTGTTGCTGGTGTGGTTGGACTGACTATGCCTCGGTATTGTTTATTTGGTGACACAGTCAACACGGCTTCTAGGATGGAGTCAACGGGGGAACGTTAGTAATAGTTGAAAATATTGTTTATAAAAATCATTTCTTCTCAATTTTCGAAATTGAAATTTGAGAATTACATCTATTTCAGTAAATATTGCAGAAAGTTTACTGATTATTACGAGAAATTGGGAATGTTATGTGAAATAAGATATATTTTATTCTATGTATAATGGTACTGCATTATAATTATACATGGAATGTATAATTTAGTATGCATAGTATTTATACTAAACATAGTATGTCTGCATATAATTTTACAAAGTAGAAAATCATTGATTGAGTGTGTGCTCAATTTAGGGTTAGGAACTTAGGATCTAATATAAGACTATTCTTTGTTTCTAGTTTAAAATCAGAATCTTATTTAAAGTCATTTTACAGTCTCTTGTATATTTCTCTAAAACTTAGCCCTAAAGATTCACACAAGCGATCAATGCAAGCAGCTGCTAGATCGTCTTGGTGGTTACACCTTAGAGCCCAGGGGCAGCGTCCCCATGAAGGGAAAGGGGGAGCAGTTCACCTACTGGCTCCACTCCGAGGACCCCTCCATCAGGGCCCAGCGTCGCGACATCACCTCGCACAATGACATCGATCGCTCCCCAAATGTTAAACACGACACGATTCAGTTTTTGCAGCCACGTTGTTCTATCGGAAGCATTTCAGACTCGGCTTCGACTCATTCGAATTGTTTGGATTTCTTACGCGAGATCGAACGAGATGATAGCGCTAAGAGAAATAAAGATATATCGCAGTTAAAACGAACGGTGTCGTATAGTAATTATGGGACTGGGGAATCGCGGAGGAAGTCGCGACATGTAGCTGTCGCGCCGGTGAAACGGTCGATAAAGGAGGAGAGGAGGAAAAGCGACGCAAGATCGAAGCGTCGTAGCGCGTCATTAATGATGCCGTCATTTGGTAGCGAACAGAGATTCGCTGATGTGCCGTTTATTACGATTAATAATTACGACGATAATCATGTTGGGGATAAGTGGAAAAATATGAATGCAGAATGATGGAGTTTATGAGAATATAAAAGAAATAGTGTTAGGGTTAGGGCTAGGGTGAGAATAAGGATGAAATAGTGCTGTTCGCTGTGGGTGGGGGCGGGGGGATTAGTTCATTTAAAAGAAAAAATGTAAGATTTGACGATATTTTGTTTAATCTGATATTGCATGTTATGATCTATTCCAAGTTGATGATCTCAGTAATTTCTTGCAAAGTAGAATCACTTGATTGAATAGTATATGAGAATAAAAGATACAGTTTTTATATCTCAAAACATAAAAAGTATGATCTCGTATTCAAGTTGTGATAATGCTATTAATTCATTTATTTCTTTGTTAGTTATTATTAACATTAACAAAAGCTTTCATATTGTTGTGGAAATGCCCGGATGATAATGTAAAAATTTAAAGTACGCATAATTTCATATGTATGAAGGGGGAGAATTATTACAGCAATTCACTTTGTATTGTAACATTAATTGTATAATTGTAATAAGAATTTATTTAGACAGTAATTAAATATTATTGTATACATATGTATGAAGGGGGGGGATAATTTGATGTGAATTTATAGTTATTTACAATATGTCTGTTCACATATTTAATTTTATATAAGGGATTTAAGAGTTACCCTTTCTATTATGGTATTAATAAGAGTAGCCAATAGCAGAGCACTAAGCTTACACTGTAACTTGCATGCGAGCTATAATATTATTGAGTCAGTCTAGAAGAAGCTCTCGAAGAGGAAAGGCGTGTAAGAAGAAATTAGAAGGAAATTTATGTCAAGAAGATTACTGTATAATAGAGAAGAATCAATAAAGATACTGAAAGCATACAGCTAAGAAGAATATAATAAAGACAGAGAAGAATTATTAAAGTGAAGAATATTAAATAAAGAAGTTAAAAAGAAGCTGATATTAAAGAAAGAAAGATACACTGACGAAGAATTAAATTAAAGAAAGAGAAGAATTATTAAAGTAAAGAATATTAAATACATGATATAAATGAGAAGAATATTATATATATAATATAAGTGAGAAGGTTATCACAAGGAAAGGGAAGAATTATTATACTGAAGAAAATAAAGACACAATTAAAAAGAATTGTTACAGTAAAGAAAGATACAAGTAAAGTAAAGAATATTTAGAGGAGAAGAAAAAAGATTTAATGGTAAGAAGTTGCATTTGATATAGTCAAAGATATACGTATCAAATTGAAGGAAAATGAAACCTTATAAAGAAGAATTAATATTATAAGAAGCATGAATATTTAATCGAGAAGAATATTACAAGATATATATAAGTATAATAAAGACAATATTTGAAGTCAGCAACGAAGATAGTTAAAGAAAAAGGTGTGAAGAGAATCAGGATAAAGAAGATTCAGCTTAACAAAGAATAAAGGAATTAAGAATATTAAAAGAGTTAAAGAACTAGACTCCAAAGACAATAATAAATAATAATAGTAATAGATATTGTATAAAGAATTGTTAATGGTGTTCATTTTCCTTTGATTATATCATTGCATATTTCTTGTCAATAAATGTACGTTACGGATCAATTTACCGTCTTGTGATTGTGAAGGAAAGTATAAGAAGACCAATGTATATAATAGCAAATTATTATACATTTATTACAAATCAAATCCACAGAGAATATAACAATTAAATTAAGTCAATAAATTTCATTCATGTAGATAAGCAGTTCTTCATTGCTAGTCATACCACTCGGCCTGGCCTTGAAAACTCCTGGTCTACGAAAGATAATCAAAAACATAGCAATTAAACTATATAACTGTATAACTGTATTGAAACATGAATAGAATGACACCTGAGAATATCGACTGGGACAAAAATCCCACATCGTCGCAAGTAAAGTCTTGTGGCGATGACGAGACCCACGAGCCGCTCAACGCCTCTGAGGGAGTAGATGATCGAGAGGCGGGTGAGAAGAGCAACAATATTAAACGTATAAAAAAATTTAATGCGTTAATATACAGTAATAGATAACTATAATTACGCTAATCTAAAACTGTCATTTCTAGCTCTATTTTGTCTTATTGCTAAAATATAACTTCTATGTTTAAATCATAATTTCTATCTTTGAATATAAATAATCACTATATACACATTATTAATCATATAAAACTATAAACACCCAGTTTAACTACAGAAATGTCATAATTTCATTCCATTGTTACCACTTGCTATTTATTTCTTACATTTCTCTCAATTTTTTCTACCTTCCACATAACCCTGGGCGACCCGTGCTCTCGATAACTCGCCCCTCCCCCTCCCTCCCCCCTGTACTGCACATACTCGTACCCCCCCTCCTCGCTACCGGTCACGTG
>JAQIXG010001868.1:0-19800 GCA_034700105.1 Oconnorella tubifera | reverse complement strand
TAAACATGCAAATGATAACTTAATGTAGTAATATATAAAATCTATGGCTTACATAGTGTTGAATTAATGTTGTTGAATGTTTAAAAATCGATTTAAAATTTATAAAATATCAGTGCAATAGATTTTGACTTTGAATTGCATTGAGTGGAAGACAAAATGTTCTAGCAGAAGTTAACGTATAATTTGAAAGAAAAACTGAGATCATTGTATATTTGATGATTAACTCTATCATTTCTTTATCTCGTACATAGATTGTTTGAGACTATATAAATGCCCTATCATCAGAATAAATACACAATATTAGTTGTATTTTTGTATCAGATGTGATTAAATGTCACTTTACTTATTCGTCTTTGGCTGTTTGGTCACAAATAAGTTTAAACTGACTTTATGACTTAAAATGTAAAATTCGAGAAAATTTTAAAATCGTTGCGATTCAATTTTATTTAACGTGCGTCAAGAATTTCTAGTCATTTTAGTTAATATATATATATGTAGATATTTATTCTTTTCAGTCAATATGATTGCTTATTTATTGAATATGATAATAATGTCGCGTATTTTTATACATCGCATTTAAGTTATCAATATAGTCTATATTGCGCCAGAATCTTATATATGCAATTCATTAAATTTCATACGTATATATATTAATTTTTTGTTTTTTTGTAATTTATTGCTGTATAATATGATTGCTAGTTTTTTCGCGCGTTTTTCATCGATTGATTTAAGATATTATGAAATATATCCAATGTCTAAATATTATATTTCTGTATCTCTGATTATTTGGGTAAAAATAAATTCAATATTGTTGCGTTAATAGTTACAAGTTTATGTACATGAATTAGGACTCGTTTTAACATGCTGAGAACTGATAATAGAGACAATTCAAAAGAGATTGAGATCAAATTAATGCGTTAAACTTCTTTTACAGTAGTGCACTGTTAACAACTGTTCGATTCTAAATGATTTGTTTTAATTACGATACATTTCTTAAACTAATATTATTGCAACTCGTTACCATTATTCTATAGTTTTCATTTTTATACTACATTAAATGTAAATAGATTATTTCCTGGTTGATGAAGTATTGATTCAAATTTATATTTTGATCAATTTTGACACGTTTAAACTAGATCTCGTATCCATTGGTATGCGTGATAATAATACATTAATTTGCTGAAGAATTTTTGTAATTAGTTGTACTAGTGGATTAATTAATCGGTATAAGTGTATATTATAATTATTCATCAGTACATTGTTAAAATATCAGTGTAATATTGAATTAGTCATTCAGTAGCATTTCTTACAGTAATATTAATTTTATGTGTTGTTTGTTATTTATTTTCGTGTGATAAATTATGAATTTTTGTTGGTGCATGCCATTTGCTTATTTATTTACACTTGTTGTTGTTTGTCGTCTTAAATCAAATTGTACATTTTTTAATCATTGAAAATTGTATATCTTAGAGCTAAAACTGTAAAATAACTCGCAAAATATCTACAACCTATAGATATTATAAAATGATGTTATTGTGTCAAATTGAATATCAAATTAATTGCAAATATAATAATCTCTTTTTATATGAAATTTTGAATTGTTGTTTTTTATTTCAGTTTACTAGAATTAATGATTACTGATATTTATTCAGCATACATTTTTTTATGAGGATAAATTCGGAACATAGAAATATTATCCGGCATCTTCTGGAGTATTAATTCAAAATTAATATTAATACCTGATTTCCAAAAAAAAGTAACTCTAGTCTTAGATTACCCAACCTTTACCCATTTTGGTTTCATTGCTGAGTCTAATAAAAGTTCATAAACAATTTATCAACTTTATTAAATCCTCACTTAAAAGATAAATTTGATAATGAATAACATTATCCTCTGGATTATCCTATCAAATAGAGTGGCAGTGAGAGACTTCAAATGTCAATAATGCGAGAATGATGAAATCCATTTTATCTTATAACTTTTCATGTTTTGCAGAAGTTTCTCTAATTCTAATATTAAATGTATGACCACTTGAAACCATGTCGCTTTAAACAGAACTTCGATATTAATACCGAGTTATAAACTTAGAATTCATTCATTATATAACATCTGTAAACATTGTGTATGAAATTTTACTGAAAGATTAAAAATCAAGGAAAAAACAAACGAGTCATTTAATTCCAGCAGCGATTAAAAACACCGTTTGAAATCTTACAGACACAACCAATTAAAAACAACATTACCATTACCATTACTTCTACTACTATTGTTTTAGTACGCCATCTTTGAAAATCTGTACCATCTCTCTCTCTCCGCTAAAGAAGTCTAAAGCAATATTAATCAAAGAAAGCGATTACGATGTCAATAAAGTATACCAGCATATTCCAATATTAAATGGATATTGTTGTACATATTGTGTAAATTAACTGAAGATATAAATTGAAAGTATTACATAATCTAATATATAAATGCCAAGATAGAAATGATGCAGTATCAATAAATTCATATTTTGTATCAAATTGCGTGCATTTTGTATAAAGTTTAAGTATTAATATATACACTGAACTCCTGAATGGTTTTTAATTGCAAATAATAATAATAATTTTGAAAATAATAATAACAGTTAACAGTGACTGAGAGGCATCATGAAGGAAGTAACTAACCATTTCACATTCAAATATTAGTAACTCGAAAATGTTTCACAGCTAGAATGAGAACCATCTGAAATCGCACGAATACTTTGGCCCATGATGCAACATTTCATGTACATTAAAGCGTACAGTTAAAATGCTTAGATTACACGAATCGAAAAGCGAAAAAAGATCGATCTATTGCGAAGAATAGAAAGACCGCTGCATAGCATGAGCCAAGACTTTTAGAAAAATTCTGTGAATATATATAAATTACCCAGATTACAAGAATATAAGAAATGTTAACCCACTAAAATGGAAGCAACTTCACAGATTATAAAATACGAAACATTTTTGCTAATAAAATCACCGTACTAATGTTTTTAAATAATAGCGATGTTACACAGTATGATCATCTACAAATGAAGCATACTACTTCCGATGTTATCAGTACTGTCTTGTATAAAGCTTGATTCTCATTACAAACGAGTATATTATTAAGTTCGAAAATAACAGAAATATATTTAAAAGAAATGTTGCATTAAATAGTAAGTTTTATGCATAGGAAATTTGCTGGGTAACAACATTATCGCGTAGCATTGTTAACTTACAAACTGAAGAAAAGCACAACATGTTGTACATATTTCAAGACAATCAATAATCAGGTTAAACAATGACAAAACAAGTGCGCTTCGTACTCTGTTAATCGTTGAACTTGAATGAAATATAAAACACTTCTAAAAAAAGTAAAAATAAAAGAAATAATTCTAATCTAAATGAGAATTTGATTCTCCCTGATAAATGCAACCGATCACGCATCAGCAATAGCATTAAAGGAATAACGTTTGAGACTAAAACTAAAATAAAAGGATCCGAGTTATGACTTTACAAAGATTACTTAAGTAATAACTACAGAGAACTGGCAGATTTGTGAAACTTTGTATAATTATTATGTTATTTAACAATACGATGCAATGCGACTAATTAAAAAGTAAAATCATAATAAATGGCTAGCTACACAGAATATATAATGTAATAATAGAGAGCACACTACTCTGGAGTAATAAGAAATATATAGAAAGTTTAAATATATAGATTGTAAATAGTTAGAACGGTGTAATTGAAAGTGATGAATAAATATGATGAATATTAATCAAAGCATTACATTAATAAATGACATTGTTAGCCATAATATAAATCGAATCAAACTGACAGATATTATATAATCATGTGTACACTGCCGCCTAAGTGTACAACATGTTTCGAGTCTTTGAAATCAGTTTCAAATCTTTCATCAGATTCTGCTAATTAAATGTCAGATATCAATGCAACAAATATAATAATTCATCATTATCATCATCAACATTTGTAACAGAATTGCAGCGATTAACTACAATTGTCATTAAAACTTTCAGAGCATCATCTGTTGTTAGCATCATATGAATTAAAATTCTTACTTTCTTCTCATTCATAGCACTCAGTATTCAAAAATCTCTCGTCAAAATTATTCTGTTATTCATTTTCTATTTCAATCAAATTATAGAGCAAATTATAAGATTTTAAATTATAGAAAAATGTAAAATCTATCAAACCTCTGTTGATATGATATGCCATTCATTGAGTATAATTGAACCACCAAGATTTACTTTACAGAATAAACTAATAGACATTATAACTGATTGTACTCAATGCTGGAATTAACATAAAAAATTAATCGTTAAAAAAGCATATATTGTAATATATTTGCTTTAAACACTGCAATCAAATTTGTAATGAAAAATTTACTGCTATTGGATAACACCAACTGCAAACTAAATGACTTCAATATTTGTATAATGTTCTTGTATAAAATATTTGTATGAGAACATAAGCAAGACCTATGATAAACATAAATGCGTTAAATAAATATAATATACATTTACTGCCTCTTTATCAATGAATATTTATACACTCGGTAACACAAAGGCAGATTTCATCTACAAATTAAACATAAAATGTTACAACTAGCAGCTAAAATAATCATAAAATGAATAAAGATGATTAAAAATAAAATTGGAATAATTTTGAAAAAGGACAAACATAAAATCAAGATATATAAAATTGATTCACTTTCAATAAATATATTCGTTTAATTCTGCGGATAAAAAGATCAAAATATACGTTCAATTAATTTCAGTAACCCAAAATCACAATCAATTTTATAATCTAATGCTCAATTTCATAAATGAAGTTTATCTTTCCTTGATCCGTTAACTAATCGGTCGAAAAGTTTAGACTAAAAATTACAACATTATACATAATGTCACATTTAGAATTTGATAATTACTGACTAATGAAAATTAAACTAAGGATTACTTTCATTCTTTTTATTGAATATATTCTTGCAGATTATAATTTAAATCAAGCCGATTGATTAGTTTAGTGAAGTTTAAAGATAAACCTACTTCATGAAACCAGCACTCAAATGTGCAACTTTTTCTCTAAATAATTTTTCCACGATTTCTTCCTAATTTCAAGTGACAGTCATACATTCCATCATGCGATACAAAATCATAAATAAAACTGTGAATGCAAATAAAATATACACACAATAATATACACAACACAATAAAATTATACAATTTCATAAATACACTGTACGGCTCTAATAATACACAAGTTAAAACATATAATGCAATGTAAAGAATACGCGCAGTAAAAGTTAAACTAGTTTTAGCCATTGACTGCAAGTATCAACTAAGTTGATTTTAAAAGAAGATGAAATCTTTTAAAAGGCAATACTCAAAACTCAAAAATAAGTAAAATAACACTGTGTTATACAATACGACTCTAAGATTAAAGCTCTTTTCAAAGAATACTTGGTTAGCCTACACTTTAAAAATCAGTACAACAAATATTCAGATCCCAAAATGTCTGAATTTCATTTTTTTGTTAATCGCTAAGCTAAACATTGAACGGTAAATTAAATTACACAACTTAATACATATAAAAACTTTGCAACTCTAATGAAGTTAAAACTACAAGTAGTGAAAGGTAAAGCGTTAAGACGTTAATAAAACACATAAAGCAAAATAAAACAAATCTCAATGTGTTAAAATAATAAACAGGAAATGCAAAGGCGACAGCGATGAAGCATCACATGAACGTAAAACAAAATACCAGAGTACAGCATCATTGCTTATAACTGTGAGAAACAATAAACCACGCATAAAATATTATATTACAATGTAAGATTGAATTATGATCGGCATTCAATTTCTCATTAAATGTATTATTAAATGTAAAATTGTACCTTCACTGCAAAGGGGCTTGCATTAAAAATTAATATAAAAAAAAAATCTTATTAAATTTATAAAAATTTCGCTCATAGAAGATGGCATTTAAAATCATTGTGACAATTGAATGTCGTTATTGAGTAAGAAACTAAAACTTTTCTCAATGTTATTACTATTGATGATAAAAAATAAACAAATTTAACTTATTGTAAACAAATTTCAGATTAAGTTATATTAAGCAAAATCCTAGCCATATACGAAAGCAATATATGTAAGATTTTGTACACTCTTTGGCCGTCTAGCAATTTCAATACAACTCTCTTAGCATCATTTTATGCAGTGATAGAATTTGTCAATATATATAATACAGAAACATTTCCTTAAAACAAATTTAAAAGGGGCTTAATTTAGACATTTGATCATTATATAAATTTTTTTAATTATTGATATATGACGATCACATTTCAAAACTAACTGAAAACTATTAATTAAGCAGTACATAAATGTATATTAAGACTATTTATTGCAAAAGAATTACAATAAACTGAAACATCAGCAAAATGAGCAAAATTGAAAGATGGATACAAACCATTATATTCTCATCATCATAAACCGACCAGAGGATACATTAAGCCAACAAGTAGCGGGCGGCTTACTACTTGATAACGTAACGTATCCAAAAATCAACTAAATGCACTCAAAGTGAAATACATAATGATGTATTTTGTGTTAAATACAACAATCACCAAATGCCATTGAAGAGACAGATACCAAAGCAGAAGCTATCTTATTAAGATCATAGAATATAAAACAACACCATAACCAGGGATTGACTAACTAAAGGAAGGAATCTAATTATTATTAAAACAATGAGCACGGCAAATTAATACTAGTTTATAAGCAGAGATAAATTAAATAAAAACTACTGAGAAGAAAAACTGATTCGTCTAATGTCAATCAAACAAGCGACTAAATCATTAAATTCACCAGAATTATTCCAACAGCAAATCTAAGCTAAAAAGTTTCACCGCATAAAAACTTCACACTCGATCAAACTGCGAATCTTCGTAAAGAAATATTAAAGTTGTATCTCATTATTTACGCAGCATAAGACATGACGTTGTATCGTCCCTCAGTGTCATCCTCAATCACGCTAACAATGTCGTAATTGTCCGCGCCTTCATCAGGATAGAGCGTGATGAATTTATCCGTGTCAGAGTTGAAAGGTCGAATGACTTCTATTTGGACACCCAGAGTGTGCGCAAGTAAGCAGAGTTCAGTCTGGGAGTATGATAAAGAATTATATCAGAAACATGGAGATTTAAATACAATAAGTTTTTTGTTTAAGAGCTCTTCCATTGCATTGCATTTCTAGGATGCCTATATATGCCCCCTATTCTCAATGTTGCATTAATGCATAGAAGCTCATTGGTGAAGTTTTAGAGCACTGGATTTGGATAGGACCAGGTTCCAGGTTCGATTTCAGTAAAAAACTCATCATATTTCTAACTTAGCCAACCCTTTACTAAGGTGTTAAAATTGCCAGCTATGTCTGAGATATAATTTACAAATATAATACAATAATGAACTCCATAAGCTTAATAAAAATAGAAGTTTAATTGCTACAGTTTAACAACATATAAATACTACATACAAATTCTTCAAGAAACCAATCTCCAAATCTTACAAAAAAAAACGTTACCTGTTGTAATCTAGATGTGTCTCCGATACAATTAATATGATTAACAAACAGCTGCGCAATGCTGCGTGAAGTGTCTCTGGTGAAGATTTGCCAGACGAATGATGACACGTCGCGTCCGCTGTTGAAGTCTTCAAACATAGCCAAGGCCTTCAACATCATAAGGATCTTGACTGCCTCCATTAGACGGAGATCTGTGTCTGGGTTCTGATTGAATAGCGACGTCAAGTATTCCTCGCGTACTGAGTAGCTCGACATCTTAGAAAGGACAGCAACCTGTAATATAAGCGCATTATGAAACGTCGTTGGTTTATTAAATGTCATCGTTAAAAAATCATCTATACTGCATTTCTAGTTGTAGTAAACGGACTTTAATCATTAAAGTTACATCATAAAATAATAGTATAACAAAGCAAATACTATTAAATTCAAGGCAGTTAATAAAATATTCCAATTTAAGTTCAGCGTTCAGATTACTGTTTAAAAATGAAGTCTTAGACGTAGCTGACTCTTTGAACCTATTACTACAGAGTGCAGCGAGTCATGAAACATATATTGCATTAAAACTCAAACCAATAAGTTATGAATCAAGCATGACAGCCACCTAACCATAAGACATCATAGAATCGTTTTTGATCGTTTTTATTGTTAAATATTAGCAAAGAAAGCATATATATAAATTATTATTTAAACATACTTTATATATATTTTAAAATACTTTATAATTAACTTACTGATCAAAGATAGATTATATAAATAAAGTACAGCTATACCTGCTCAAAGAGAGCATGCAGACATTCGGCAAGCTTCATTTGAACGGATTCTTTAGCAAAAGGCAGACGATTAGCGAAGTTCCAGTCACTCAGAAAACAGTGAGATGATGATGAACTCATGTACTTAGATAATTTCTAAAATAAATATAGAATTCATAAAAAAAAATCAAATTTAATAGAATTTAATGCTTATTAATAAAAAAGGAGCTTAAAAGTATCAAACTGAATCTTTCTTAATGTCACATGGGGATAGTTAGTGCTACTATGTGAATAGGAAATTAAACAAGCACTGAACTTTTAAGTTAATAATGTATGTATGTATGTATGATGCACTTATAACGCATCCATGCGTACAGAGTTGCCTGTGTATGCATCGTAGATGCGGATAATAAAGTGTACTATATAATTTTTCACTGAGAATGATACAGCAAAAAAAGTTTAAAAGCTTGAATAAATCTTTGTTCCTTAAAAGCACTGAAAAGTAAAGCAACGATCGAAATAATCACTAAGAAAATATGCTGCAACAAAAGAACTATTCACAACTAAAGAATTTACCAAGCACTTTCTGTAACTATTTATTAGTATTTAATACTTATAAAAGTTACACAATGCTATGCAACAAGTAAAGTGTTGATATTAAAATCCTTATGGAGACTACTATATAGAAATTAATCCTAAAAACACTTTGTACCTGATAGCAGAAGTCTAAACTTTTAGCACCAGATAAAATAGGAAGCTGATCTAACATGGACTGATAGAGAACAGCGCGTAGACAGCAGTAGAGGTCACCACGTATAGCTCTGACGTGAGACTGATTGCGCAATCGAGTTAGATGTCGATAACCCTAATGCGTTCAAAAGTAAGATGATAAGATAAACTGCAGTCTAATTTTGTTGAGAGTCATTGGTTACAGAGGAGAACTTAAAACCAAAAGGTTACATGTTTGAGTCTCAGTGCAACATGAAATATGTGACCAAGTTGTAATTTTTGATAATTTTTGATACTGAATTAATCAGTCATCTTTCATGTTATTCAGAAATTTCTTATTTCAAAATCACTTAATGAAAATATTCAAGACACCAAAAAACAATTCTGTCAATTAAAAGATAGATAACATTTTATTTTATAAAAGTTAAACTACTCTTTGCTTTGCATCTATTATAACTCTCTTAATATATTTTATCAACAATTCTTACAGTTTATTCCACTTATAATCGCTTGAAACTTTAGAAATTCAAAGAAAAATGACCAAGCGCAATGTAAATAATTACATATCATGTAAATCACTCTAACAACAGAATCTCTCACCTTCTTTACAGCTTGTGATGTTTCTCTCTCCAGCCTCTCAAACACGCTAACCTTCCTACAAATATTCTCCACCTCCCATCCCATCCCCTCCCTCTGCTCCGTACCCAAGCAATACTTCACGCTACCAACAATCCCCTGCGTGACAGCCTCTCTCACCGGTATCCTCTCAACCTCAACGCGTGACCTCTTAGCGTCTCTATCATCACTACTTCGTGACGCGTCTGAGCTCAGGATGCTCTTGCCAGAACAAGGCCGACTCTCAGCACAAAATGAAGAGGAAGACGATGACCCCTTACAATGAGACCCACTTCTACTTGACATACGATTCCTTCGACTTACTCCGGATGAATTACGTAGTGCCCTCAGTCTGGCTGAACCAGCGGAATTATTGCGCTGTTTTTTATCGGAAGAAGGATTAAGAGTTATTTTAGTTTCATCCGTTGCAGCAATGTTGTTCTCTAAATCAAAGTCCCATTCCTGACCGTCAAGTCTTACTTTCCAATTGTTGCCTTCAAGTTGTGCGTCGTCATAAAATGGCGCGGAGCAATCGACATTCATAGCGATTAGATCGTCATCAATGTACATATCGTGACCGTTACCTTGACCTACTTTAGGCCAATCACACGTTTCGTTTTCCATCTCATCATCTGACACGTTCCTCTCTTCTGAGGCACGATCCCTCTGACCAATCACAGGCCTCGCAGCGATGAAAGCCGGCCTATCATAGAGATCCAATGCTAGATCAGACCGATAGTCCCACATGAAATCACCGAAAGATTTATCATCAAGGAAAGAATTGTTTGGAGATGAAAGCGCTGTTGGAGAGATGCTTCTACTGCGTCTCAAAGATCTCGTAAACTCATGATGCGCTGTCGGCGGTGACATCCCTTCAAGTGAAAGATCCATTGGCACTATTGCGTAAAATACAGCGTCACGAGACTGCAACCCACCGACCCTCTCATTCATCTCATCTATATCCTGCTGGATCATACGCAACTCCTCGTGTAACTTCTCCATGCTGCTCTCCGTCCATCGCTCCAGCCCCGCCACCCTTCCATCCTCACTCATATCCGGGGGTGTCATCATCCCCCTCAAATCTTCCCCCAGGTCGATACTGAACCCCTTGCTCACCAGTGACTCTCTGTACGTGTAGTTAGACGACCCTCCACTCGTTTGTGATGAGAAACTAAATCTTCTCACCCTCAGCTTGCCCGCTGAATACACCCTCCTAGGTCTACTGTTCACGCCTAAATCGTACCACATTTCACCGGCACCGAAACTTAAATCAGCACCACCCAAACCAGATGTTAAATCAACCGACGTGACATCATCTTGTCTATCTGATGCTGATCTAACGCGATGCATCACGCCGCTGTTTATCGCTCCTGCTAAACTACCACTATCAGACTGAGGGCCCAGCGAAGTAAAATCAGTGCGACCCGCCGATAAAAATCCACTACTTCTACACGAAGGAAGCCCCGCTAATAAACTACTCCCCTCCGATCCCCCATACCTCAGTATCCCGTCCTCCCTGGTGGCTCCCACTGGGGTCACCGCGAGGTACCCAGCGCTGCGAGTGATGTCAGATCTGGCCAGCCAGTCCTCCACTGCCCTTGCTCTTCTGTGTTGGGGTGTGAGGAGAGTCTCATCTTCATCACAAAGGTCGGTGATCTGGTTCCAACCGGTGGCTGAATGCGCGGTGCCGCAGTCAGAGTAGCTGTGGGGATGTCGCGCGGGGAAAGAATGACGTCGGTGTTTTGAGGCAGCAACGCGCGTGGGATCTTCGTAGTCCTGCGTGACATCGGCTGTGATTCCTGAATCAGGCGTCTGAGGAAAAAAAATATAAAGAAGAATGAGTAAAGAAGCTTTAATAAATAAAATAGTGATAAAGAATGTAGTAGTTGTAATGGTTTCAGCTTTAAAAGTCAGAATATAATGCATGGTAATTTTAATCTTTGTCATTGAAACAGTTTATTTCTGTAAGCAATTTATTTACCAATTAGAATATCAATATAATTTCCCTAACATGGTTATAATATTACACGTTTCCTTCATATATCTTTATTCACTCACATGATGATATTAATACATAATACCCAATTTGTATAAAACGATTACGCATACAATAAATCGATATAATATAACTGAGCATATAATCACCGCATATATCATAAATATTAGCATAATATTATTTTGTTAGAGTTAAATTTATGTAGCAAAAGGGAAATATAATTTATATATCAACAATTTGGGAAAGATTCGAATCAATCAATACCTGAATAAGAGAAAACTAATCTAAACCATTATAACATATATAATGATTTCATCAATATGTGATCACCACTTGTATTATAATCATATAATTTCTAAGTCAAATTGTTGGTAATTCTTAAAAAGCTTGTATAATTATAAAGGACCATCTACCTAAAGAAATATTCCAAGAGTTCATTAATGCGCACAGGATGTATTTAAAAAGTGTACATAAACCTTTGTCCATTCTTCCTTGTATCTTTAAAACTCACAGTGCTGAAAGCAATCGAGATACTGCATATATCCGATGTCTGCAAGCGGATATTCAGTGCTAAGTTGTTATAAAGATACTGTCTAGTACTAATATACTAGTTATACTTGATATTGTAGGTCAGTAGACTATATATATACTTGCACTATGTGTGGATTATTGGGCATTCATTATAGACCAAAAAACTGCAGTCAACTACTGGCATTTCATAACACTTCTCACATATCTTCAGAAAAGAGTATTTTGCTATACAGAGAGGTCATCTGCAGCTGTGAAGAAATCATAGGAATATGATATAAAATGAAAACCTGGCTAACATGTTGCAGGGTTTTGAAACATCTATTTAAAATGGGCATTAGCATTCTAGTAAAGTGAAATCATTGTTTTTATCAATTAATTCATATGTTCATTTATTTATTAATTCATTCATTTATTTAGTCCATACTTTAGAAATGTATTTAACATAGGTCTATAATGGTGCTATAATGATATAGTCTTTCGTTCATAAGTAAGACTCAAATAATGTACAATCTGTATCAAGTACATCAGCATAATAAAACATAAGTAAAATAACAATAATGACACTTAACTACAGAAAAATTGAAATAAATTATATTTTTATAAGTAAAAACATATTGAGATGATTACTATTATAAACAACTAAGGCTTAATAAAGCAAACAGTAAAAGTAAAAGAAAAAACAGTAAAAGTTTGAGGAATAGAAGAAATAGGTAGAAAAAGTGTTGTGATGATGGATGTAAATGAAAACAGTTTAAAGCCAGAGATGATTGAAATGGAAGCGGAGAAAGAGCAATGCAATATTGCATGCAATCATTGCTAAAGTCTGACGGCCGACCACAGGGAGCCTGCATAATATACTGTACATACTGTGTATACTGTATATGCAAAGATACTGTACATAATAACCCAAGGAAATCCATATAAAAAGTAACTTTATGAAAAGATTAGCATTAGTTAAACAGCTTCCCATATCGGACATTCACTACGATGAATTGGAATAAGCTAAAAATATATTATTAATAGAATGCCCATAAATTATTGACCTTAAAATGATTAGACGATCGCGCTAAGTTAAATTTGTCTGGTCTTGAAACAGGAAAAATACGTCCAACTTAGGATTTTTTATATTAAAATTGAGAAGAAAGAAGATTGAAGTTATGTGAAAAAGAGATGATCATTATATAAAACTGTCATAATAAAATGAAATAATAAAAAGATTTACTTACGCATATTATTGCTTACTTCATACAAATATTAATGGATATTTACAACCACATATTTTACAGGACACCACTTTTCTGTTCATAGTGTTTTTGAGGGACAAAACCTATAGACCAGGCAAAGCAAAGGGCGGTCGGTCAAAAAAGCCCCAGGAATGGATGCAACTGTCAGAAAATGATCAAGATACTGAGGTAGGGCCCGTGGGAGGGGAATTTTTAACGGAAAGTAAACCATTCAGAATTTTTTTTTACCATGTAGAAAAGCGCAAATATATTTTTAAAAAACCATTAAAAATCGTATCAAAAAGAAAGCGGAGATTAAAAATAAACTCACTGAGAGGCAGGGGACGGGGAGGGGGGAGCTGACGCCTTATCCATAGATCGCTAATTGATCTCATTAATATTATAATTTGGACATATTTATCAGAC
Source organism: Oconnorella tubifera (assembly GCA_034700105.1). Taxonomy (NCBI): domain Eukaryota; kingdom Metazoa; phylum Annelida; class Clitellata; order Enchytraeida; family Enchytraeidae; genus Oconnorella; species Oconnorella tubifera. Next base: position 5,924 of record JAQIXG010001868.1, on the reverse strand, counting down.
TTATAGATATCTTTAAATTGGTAAATATAATATATAAATAACAAATGGAGCAATTAGTTAAGCTATTATTCAATGAAGATAAAAAGTTTAATCAATAGTTATCCATAAAATAGTCAACTGATAGAAGATCTGTTGATGATTAGATGTACACAACTTCAAAGCCAGCTGATTATATTTGCATTCAAATTTGAATATTTTAAATGGTTCACAAAACAAATCCTAGTAAAAAGAATTTGAATATAGTTTGGTGTTATTGCAAATGCATAGAAATGAGATTCTGGTATTTACTGCAAAACTAAAGTATCACAGACTTTGGTCAATTTAAGTTTTATGCTCATTTGATACAAATGAGACATAGTATACAACTAATTTTTTGTAAATTGTATAATTTAATAATGAATAAAATAAAGAAACCCTGATTTATTCAATACATATAAAAAATCTACATTTAAAACACACTTATATTGATTTGTAAATAGATCTGTAATAATGAAAATGTAATGAATTTCATACCATCGTGAGCAATAAATTTTATATACCTCTAAATGTCTGACACACATATTGCAATCAGTAGTAATTGGTTCATAAAAGTTTAGACTATTTTTCACATATTATATCCACTACACTGTAGATTATATAAAAAATATATAATCACTTTAATTAAAAAGAAAAAGGAAGAATGCCCAAAGAATATTTTTCAGCTTAAACTTTACTATCTATCAAAAACATAATTTACAGCAACTTTGCTATGTACACAGAGAGTTTATTTAGCAACATACTCTGTTCAAACAATCACATATATATATAACAACATAAGTATTGTTTGATATTAGCAAAAATAAAAAACCTTATCTACACCTATAAATAAATTTATAAATAAAATTTGCACAATCAGAAATGTTCAGACTAACAATTCATAAAAATTATTAAATATCAATTTGATAAAATAATGAAAAAGATCCAATATGCTCTCCTCCTGTAAAAACTATGCATGACGCAATCTATAGAACAGGTCAGACATAATTGCTTTCTACTCCAGATAGAACAATGCAGTCCAAATATCAATAAAAACAGAATAGTCAAATATATAACAAAGCCATGATTGCATTACAGGCTTTAATAGAAAGAGTCAGTCATAAACAAAAGACAGAGAACCCAAAGAGAATGAAGTGATCTCAATAATAGTTATAATAAATCTATAAAGAGAGTCTTAGACCTAGAACATATTTGATATATTATTTGTTACATTATAACAGATAGAAAAGATACATAAAAGAAATAACACAGTTAATTAGAAATAATAACAATAATAGTGTACTTTTTAATTTTACTTATTGCTTAATGTCACATCAGAATAAAAATGTTATTTATTGACATGATATGCACTGGATGCACAGAAATCTGTGCATATTTTTCATCTGATTTTAGATGAAAGGTTAAAATCTTGACAGAGTGCATCAAACCTACTCTTCTTGAATAATCTAAATCTTAGTTTTACATTAAACCTACAATAATCGTTATTTAAAACACATACATGACACACACACAATATACCCAAAACGATATGTTATATATCAACGCCCATGCCTGAATACATATTACCAGGTTTATTGAAATAATCTTTCAAATTTGATGTAACCAAATACTCATTGTATATTTACCATAAAATTGAAAATAAGCTAGTATAATGCCTATTTTAAACAATTACTGTATATCTCTACCTATAATTGTCACTGGTTTAACATCACACTGAAATTCTAATCAACAATGAATACAAATGATGCACAATTAAAAAACTACAATAATTTGTATCTAGAATGCACTTGAGATGAAACCTGTATCAAACCGGATCTAGCTAATTTTGCAACACAGAACTTTAGAATGCTATATATCTAGAGTCATTAAACTCCAGTAGATGCATTTTGAAACATTCCAGCATTTATAAACTACTTTAGAAACATTTATCTTTCATTAAAAAATAAACTCAATTTTAAAATAATTCCACAGTTTTATTTTAAAATTAGAAAATGACTGGGATTAAAAAATGTTTTCACAAAAACACTTGTTCACAATGTTCTGTAAAATAAAACTTGAAAATTTCACTATACAAACATTTGTAATAACTTTTTTACGTTTAACGAAATAAAAATAGAATATACCTAAATTTTTATTCAATTAAAAGTATAACTTTTCTATATAAAGATACAGTATATTATTAAGTTATAGCTTTCAGTAATTTTAACCTGAAGACTGATCATTTAATATCTTTACAGCAAGACAGTATGACTAAACTATACTATAAGATGAGTAGGCTATTCTCTCTATAGTGAAAAACGCCCAACCAATATGCTCAATCACTCACAGAAAATATCAATATCTATCGATTCACAGACAGACTCAGTTCATCACAGTTTTTAGATCTGTTCTCTACTCTAAGAATTGTGTAATAATTTCTCTTAATGAATCATCAATTCAGCTGAGAACTACTGAAACTTTTAATGATAAAATCAAACATGTACAACATTAAATTAATTTGTGTAAAAATTAATATCTGTAAATTGCTTATGACATTTTGAAAAAGTAACAATTTATTTTTCTAATGAAGCCAAATCAGATCATAAAATAAAGTCACAATCAATGGCTAATTTTTATACTAAATCTATCTTAAAGTAACAGCATAAAATCACTGAATAGAAAGATGAACAGAATGCAAATAATAGTGCTTAATAGAGTACAAAATCATTACATACAAGAAATTTGTGAGTGTAATCATTATCCAATAATATCAAAAATAGTGGATGCTTTTATAATGAATTTGATTAAATTTCTTACATTTAATAGATCAGATAGCATGGCATATAAGTAAGCACTTAACAAAATATACATATAATTCTAAAACAGATATCTTTAACATTTAATGTTGGACAAATTCTAACAAGGGTATGTATGTTAAGAAAAACTACTACATAACCCATTGAGCACAGTCTAGCTGAATCTTAACAAAATCTGACAAAAGACAACAAAGAGAAAAATATTCAATCACATGTGCACTCCTGTCCTAAATGTAGTTGAAAGCTAATTTTTCTTAACATCACCCAATAAAAGAATACAAGCTCTATAAAAATGACTAAAACAATAACTCTAGACATTCTATGAATGATTTAATTATAATCAATATGATCAAAGTTACTCCCACAATAAACAGGGCATTAATCAAATCCCCTCTCCCTTCCCCGTAAACACTAAGCCCCCCCTCCCTACCATATACAAATCATTTATAAGACGGATCAATAGAATCCAACTGAGTAACAACTCATTGCTTTCATTGTAATCAGAATATTCAAGATTATCAGACTTCACATGAGGATAAGGTAACATTGAAAAATGAAGCCGTCTGATAGGATTGCTACACAGTTTATATTTAACTTAGTAATCTTTTATTTAGAACAGAAAAGTTTAGGATTAATAATTTAGGATTAGTACAAAAACAACTCCCACTAGAATTATATAGAAAACTTAAATTAAAATTTTGTGAATTAAAAAGTTAAATAAAACAGAAAATAATAAATATTAAGAAATGATATTAACAACAATATTTATAAACCTAAAATTTCGATAATAAAGACTAAGCAAAGAGTTAAATGTATTATTTATAGCTTGATGCAAATAAATGTATTTGTATTTTAGTGTAAATTTACTCCTGATATCAAAAATCACGTAGAATGAAAAAATTGCAATAAAAATGTAATTTGAAAAGCAACTGATTTACAGAGCAAATGAAAATTTTCATTGAAAATTAAATTTTATTGGAATTTTCATTTTATAATAAATTTTCTATAATATATTATAAATAATGAATCTAGGCCTAGTATCATAGTTTTAGCTGCATGCTAATGTAATCAAGTAATACTGATGCAGCCGATACAAATCATAATTGAGCTGTTGTTTTGCCAATATGATTAACAGCAGAGACGACTACACTGCATCCCATTGTATAAAGTATATTAGTTCAAGGCATTAATGCAATTTAGCTACAATTTTCTAATTTTACTTCCATTGTTGTGAACTAAAGTTCCAATAACAAAACCAGGCTGAAAAAATTTTTTTTTACTATCTTATGTTTTCAAATTTAAAAAAGTAGAAAAAATACTATTGAATACAAATGATTTCTGAAACTTTCACAATAAATAACAAACAATTCTCATACATTTTGCAGTATGAAACTGTCAGATAAATTATTTAAATCCATTTAAGAGTTCCCAAATTATCTCTCCCTGTATTCTACATCATGTTTTAAAGAGGGACTTAAGGTTAGATATCTGCCACTCAATCAACATTTCTCATTGTAAGCAGTTAGTTATGCATAAAATCCAGTAGCAGAGGATCATTACATAAAAACTCATCGTTCAAAATTAGAAATCTAATATTATAACGCTTAGTCATTTCAAAAAATTGAATTCATGACACCAAATTTATTTCGTGCCATTAAGTGACAAATAAAAAAAATATAACATTGCACAATAATTAATGATAGAATTTAAATAATAATAAAATATTACATGCATATAAAATAAAATATTATAATTAACATATTGTTGCATTCAGGACATGATATTTAATAAAACATTTAATAAAGAATCTTACTACTAAATCAAATTTGTTTGTTGTAACTTGTATGATTACTGTAAAAGCATTTGGTCAATATATTGTATTGTTACAATCTTTACTGTTAAAATTAAAATTGTATACCTTAATATATAATTCCCTAGAGCTCTGCTACTAACAGTTCCATCTAAACATCTAGCAAAATTACTTCCATAAAGTTTCAAAGAAAAACAACTGCATGGCTTAACGGTAGCAAGTCCGACTCAAGATACAAAAGTCTCAAGATACAAAAGTTGCGTATTCAAATCACATTGGAATCATTTTTTTAAATAATCAATTTAGCTACTTCTACATTTAAAACGACTAGATCCTGTTCTTGTACAGGTTTTAAACCTAGTCACTTTAAAAATGCTTGGCAATATTTGTTACTTTTATCCATATTTCTGTACTGAACTTTTTGAGCTGAATGAAAGCTTCATATTACAGCTGACTCACCTCAGGTTGGGATTTATCCTGCCCATTAGCGATGGGTGAGTGACATCCCAGATCAGCCGAAGTTGGTCGCTTTATCTTAGGAGTGTCTGCAGGCAGTGCATGAAGACGAGGATACCAAGTTGTGTAGAGTTTATAGACTACAACTGTACCGAGACCAATACCAACACCAAGCAGACATAGTAGACCGGTCGCGCGCACTAAAAACAAAAGTGGAATCTCTGATATTAACAAAAATTTCTACTATAAAACAAAAATATATTGGAATTAAAAAGTTTTGTATTTCATAAAGATCTTTAAACAGATATTCTCAATATAATATCAATACACACTGACAGTATAATATGTAAAATTGTGATAACGGTGATTTCCGTAATAGAAGTGAGATTATGTTAATGAAATAAATGTGTGGGATTAAGCATTTCATAAACTTATTCAATTAACTCAAGTAAATTAAGGTTTTAAAGTATTTTAACACATCATCATGTCTGATGTAAATTATATGCCATATGAACAAGTTCTGTAACTGGGTGAAGATTAGTTTGAGCAATTTTACAGTTTTAGATCATCCTTGTCTCAAATTTCATATTCAACTAGTTCAATGACTTTCAACTTAAAATCTTGAAATAAAATTATTCCTGATGTTTTCATTTTTAAAAGTAGGCATAGTACAAGATGAACACTAAACCAGAATGATGTACATATTGCAAATAAAATTGCTATGGGCAATTCCACGGTGTCGGACGGAAAACATTGGCAGAGCTAAAACCTGCCGTCCTATCATTAATTTTAGGAGTATGGTGGCGTTTGATATATCATTATATAGA